>CAOKZL010001990.1:0-257560 GCA_948472985.1 Iguana delicatissima | reverse complement strand
AGAAACTTTAAAAAAATAACGAGTGAAATGAGATTAGGTGATGTCAAGGAAGTAAAGAACTAAGGGAATTATGCTTAGTATATGAAATCATCATAGACAGCATTGGAATGTAAGAGTGAGAAGATGTTTGGAAAGAATGAAAATGAAGATGAATGTATGTAGGAATGTATGAGAGATAATGTAAATAACTGTAACAAAGATAGAAGAAGATGTGGAGGAAGAGAAGGTAGTAATTATCGGAATGAATATGTAATTGAATGTGGTAGATGGGTGGATAGAGGGGTGTTTGGATAGAGGGGTGTTTTACAACTGTTATGAGAATGGATGTGTTGATCTGCTGGAGTTTTTTTTCTTTTATTTTAAAAATGAATATAAATTTGAACAAAGATTAAAATTAAAAAAATAAAGAGATAAAAGATAATAATAGGAATTGACTTACAAATATTTCTGAGTATGACATTATTATCTATATTTGATAAGGCTAATTGTACTCAGGCAATGAAGGATTTAATTACAAATTTATTAACTGCAGGAAGGTTAATTATATAAAAAAATGGAAAATGCAAGAAGATTTTCAAATAGAGGATTGGTATAAAGAAGTGTGGAAAATAGCAATTAATGATAAGCTAACATGTTGAATTAAATTCAAAAAAAGGAATAATGAAAGGGAATGATTTTGAAAAAATATGGAAGGTATTTGTGGAAAAAGTCCTAATAAACGAAGGAAGTATCACACCTCCAGAAGAATTACAATCTTGGAAAGTAGAGTAAGCTGAAAGATAATTGGCTCAGGGGATGGGTTTACACTTAGTGTTAGGGCTTACATTTAAGGTTATATGTAAGCTTACATTTAAGGTTTGGGTTAGTATTAACATGTTTAGTAATAGGATCATATTTAGTAATAGCAATAGATTAAATATAGTTGAAAAGGATAGAATTAAGAATGTAACAAAAATATATAAGCAATATGATATATAACACCTGGGATAAGTATATGATGATAAAGGGTCTGGAAAGAAATAATAATGTAAGCTATTTTGTTGTAATGCTTTCTTTTTCACTTTTATGGTAATTAAGTGATGTTATGTTTTGTTTGTTTTTTCTTTTACAATTCATAAAAAAAATTAAAAAAAACAGCAACTAGGACAAGGAGCAATGGATTCAAGCTGCAGGAAAGGAGATTCCACATGAACCTCAGGAAGAACTTCCTGACAGTCAGGGCTGTCCAGCAGTGGAATATGCTGACTCGGAGTGTGGTGGAGTCTCCTTCTTTGGAGGTTTTTAAGCAGAAGCTGGATGGCCATCTGTTGGGAATGCTTTGGTGGGTGTTCCTGCATGGCAGGGAGTTAGACTAGATTTCCCCTGTGGTCTCTTCCAACTCTATGATTCTATGATTCTAACCATAATAACTTGTTTCAGACCATAGCTGTGCTTTGGAAATTATTTTTGAAATGACAGTGTGCAGTGTTGTACAGTGCTTAAAGATTAGGAGCAGGATCAAAATGTGAGAGGTTTATTTTCTAATCCTCATTGTGTCATGAAACTTATTGAATTGCTCACCTCAGAGAGTCTTTGAGAAGTTAAACTGCAGAGGAGGAGAGTGATGTAATTAATAAATAATAAACACAGGTTAACCTTTCAGGCCTAGTGTTTAAATTTCCGATCTGAATCTGAACCCCAAATTATTTGTACAACAGTCACATGGTCATCTAACAGTGAATCTATGCACAGAGGCCTGTTTCCATGTGCAGTGCACATTACTTTTGTGAAGGAGAGTGTTTGTATTTGCTCCTTCTTAACTTTTATGAAGATTTGCCGTTTAATTATCATCTCACCGCTAAGCTAACCCAAAAAAGTTTGCCATAAACCTCATTCTGTGCCTAACCTTTTACAATAGACAGGCAGCTTGAGTAATTGTGGAGTCCTCCCCCCTGAAACCAGTCATATTTACTTAGTGTCATTAAAAATGCATTTACTCATAATCACTTGATAAAGTGTATCCCATTAATGTGCTATTTTCTACTTAGAAAATAAAATCCTTGGAACTGCTGATTTTCTCAAAAGAAAACCACAAATTTTCCTATCCATTCAAAGACAACAGTAATTGTACTGCAAAAGGAATGTTCTGTAGCTTCGAATATAGTAGTTGACACAATTTTAGCAAGCTGAATTTTACATATAGCTCTGCATGAAAAGTAAGTCACCATAACCTCTAAAGGACTCACAAAAAGATTAAGGTTATTGTATGTTAAAATGATCCTATATTTTAGCAAAATAAATACAGTGATAGTCTAAGGTGATCTATCTCTAAAATGTTAAATCAGTTGGTTGCATCCAGACTAGGGCCCTTTCCGCAGCTTACCTGCGTCCAGCATGGTCATGTGGAGATCACGAGAGCAGCCTCTTCTGTGAGGCACTCGCATCCCCTCTGCTCTGTCTCTGTAGCAGGTGTCTGCCGGCCGGCAGGCAGCATAAGGCCTCCGCCTCTTCCTTCCACAGCACAGCGAAGTATTTTCCCAAGCTGCACTAGGGGAGGAAGCGTGAGGGTCACGGCTCTGGAGGCTCAGCATGGACGGTAAGTGCATGTGGGGCCCCGGAGCAACGCGTGATCATCATTTCCAGCCAAAAGCCGAAAATGACATATTGTACAATCAATGCCTGCTGGCCCCAACAGCTTCACACGATTGCAAAGACATCATGTGAAATGCTCCTCACAATTGTGCGACGCTCTGGAGGCCCTTTCGCATGATAAATGCCATGCAAACAGGGCCTAAATGTGCAATCCTGTAAACATCTCTGAAGAAACCTCCCACCAAATTCAATGGACTACTTCTTTAAGTACCAGTAAGTGAGGCTTAGCTTATAGTTATTCTTACCTAATGGGTACTTTCTGCTGAAATCAAACAGTTGGGCCATTTGGTCATGAATTACTTGATTTCATCTGAAACTAAGTGAAACTAAATCAGGATTCAACCCAATGTGAATTTAACAACTGTTATCAGACCATACACCCTCCCCCATTCCTTGATATGGTATAATTGGCAAAATATTTAATTGACATGAAATATAAATTATATCCTGCTACGACTGGGAGGTTGCTGACAGAGAGGAACTGGCTGTACATGTGTGTTACAAAAACTAGATCAAGATCTCAGGGCATGGCTGGGTCCTAGTCAGGGAAACTCTGGAGATAATGGATTGGCAGATATCCTTCAACGACTCGATTCTCAGGAACAATAGCACCTGAAACTGTTTCCACAGAAAAACTGATTGTCTTTGACTTTCTCACTTTGTTCATTAAAACTCTCCTTTTATCTCCTCACCTGTCCCACCATTAAGGAGATATCACAATTCCCATCAATCCCTTTATCACCTAACACTAAGGCCATTAGCCTGTTCCAGACTTCATTGTCTGCTCTGCCAGAGGGCCATTAACCCCTTTCCCCTCAGGGCAAAAAAAGAGAGTATTTAAATTCTGTCTCTGAGCCAGATAGCTCATAGTACTTCATCAAACTGGTTGTCACTCTGCCATTCTGGTTCTTGTTTGTTACTACTCTTGGACCTGTGGTCTGAGCCACATAACTTTGTCTCTTCACTTCTGGATAGGTAAATATCACCCACCTTGTCCTAAATTCTTGCTATCCAAACTTTTCCTCCCTTTTCCTTCAGTTAGCCTTGTGTGATTGTGAGACTGCTTGGATCTTGTGTGTGTGATTATTAATTCCCCCAATAAAACAAACAAGCTTACTTTTGAATCTCTGCCTGGTTTTTCCTTGCACTAGTACCAGCATACATAGGTGTGCAAGATCCTGTAAGGTTACCCTCCTCTTGCAGGTCTCCTCTTTGAGCTAATATTTCCCCACTGTTTCACAGAGAAACTGACGTTGTGGATGGACCCTTGAGTCACCCATGTTTTGAGGTAACACCACAGTACATTTAGAAACTAACTTGAGTGAGAAGCAAGAAAAACACAAGATGCAATCAGTTTGGCAATGCACCAAGTTACAACTCATGATCCAATACCTTTTTAAGAAATCCTTCTTTGTTGTTTGACACCAGAAAGAAACCACTTGAAGGGGTCATTCTTCCTGATGGATTTTACGAGAGAGTATTTAGCTGTTGTATTCTTTGCTTGAATCTTCAGAGGTATACAGACACCATACTATCCCTGTCCTGATTTAGCAGAAATAACCCTGATTAATCCTCTGCCAGCCTACCTTTTCAGCTGCTTTTAAAATGTTTCAACATCTCTCCCTTCCTCCCGTATCTAGTCTCCCTCCCACTTTGTCTTCAGCTTACTTCAATTGTTGCAAACAGTTCAAAGAGCAAAACTAGTTTGCGCTCCATTAACTCAGCAGAGGGAGAAGAGAAGGGGGGCTGTGTCTTGGCCTCCCCAGTAGGCTCAGGCAAAAACAAACTGCTGCCACCTCTTCTAGCTTGTCTTCTTCGTAAAAATGTTTGCCATTTTGACCACACTCTGGTGTTCCTTCACCACATATCTGGTCTTTCTCTCTGAAATGTTGGAGGGTAAGAAACTTTTACAGACAGCTTAATGCTTGCACAATCCTACCTCTATATCCCTGTGAAGGATACTGGGCCAAAATCTGATTCATAAATTCTAGGGTCAGCTAATAAATAAAGAAATTAAATATATTTGAAGCATAAATATTTAAGGAACAGCACACTTCACACTGAAAATAGAAGGAGAGATAAACTCAAAGAATAAGCTTAGTTCCAAATTAAACAGTTATTATTTTTGGTTCTTGTGGGTTTTTCGGGCTTTGAGACCGTGTTCTGGTTGTAATTTCTCCTGACGTTTCGCCTGCATCTGTGGCTGGCATCTTCAGATGAATCAGCCTGACCCGGTAGTTATTAGAATGGTCCAGAATTTCTGTGCTTTCAAATAACATTCTGTGTCTGGGTTGGTTTATAGTGTGTTCTGCTACTGCTAACTTTTCTGGCTGGATCAGCCTGTAGTATCTTTCATGTTCTTTGATTCGTGTTTGGATGCTGTGTTTTGTGGTCCCTACGTAGACCTGACCACAGCTGCATGGTATGCAGTAAACTCCTGCAGAAGTTAGGGGATCCCTCTTGTCCTTTGCTGAGCAAAGCATTTGCTGAATTTTCCTGGTTGGTCTGTAAATTGTTCGGAGGTTATGTTTCTTCATGAGTTTCCCTATTCAGTCAGTGATGCCAGCCTCCTCTGAAGATGCCAGCCACAGATGCAGGCGAAACGTCAAGAGAAATTACAACCAGAACACGGTCTCAAAGCCCGAAAAACCCACAAGAACCAGTGGATTCTGGCCGTGAAAGCCTTCGACTCTACAGTTATTATTTTTGTTCACTCAGTTCTTCTAATTGTTCATGCATACTTAATTTGCATAACAGCCACTCTATTGCTGATGACAGAAACCATAACCATTCAGTATGGGAATTCCTAATTGACAGATGTTAGAGAACATATAAGAAGTTGTTCATCTACCTGCCTATTGACAATATCTTATCACCATTCAGCCACAACAAAACACTGTTAACTATAACAAGTAGGTATTTCTATTATGACAGTGAAAAACTCACATGAGCTTCATAGAAAGTGGTGGTACCTACCCATACAGATATTATCACTGAAAGACACATTATGCAGAGACAGCATATATTTTGTACAGCATTCCTCAGTTAGCAAAGTACATGTGGTCCTGGGCATGATTTCTTTAACAGAAAATTTTCTACCAGAGCAAAGCCATTTGGTTTTGTTTATTTGGGCAAGGCTTACTTTACCTGGTGGTTTCATTTTGTATGCGCATATGGTTAGTTTTGAATAAAGACTTTGCTGAAAGATGTTGAACAGTTCTTCTTTTCCATAGTGTAGGAAATTCCCTATTTCTGTCTCTGATACATTTTTTGTTAAAGAAATCATGCCCGGGAACACATTTACTTTGTTAACTAAGGTATACTTATATCATGCTGTCTGACACCCAGACATCATATTTCATACTCTAAACCAGGGGTGGGCAACTGTGGAAGGCTAGAGGGCTTCATTAGTTCCCAGGAGACCTTGGAGTGCTGCCAAAAAAAAAAGCCCCTTAACACTCTCCAGGACATGTGTTGGACATTTTTACCATGTTTTGGGACCTTCCAGGCCATTGTAGGTCCAGCAAAGGCCCTTTTTAATGACAGGAAATGAGCAGAAATCATTCCCTGTTCACTTCCTACATTTTTAATACTTTTTATTAATCTATCTATCTATCTACATACATAAAATACAATTCTGTAAAACATTTGTATCTCATTGACATGTTCTTGATACCTCTTCCAATCCTTGGTAGAAACCATTTTTCTTGATATTGTATTTGTACTATACACATTTCCATTCAATCGTTTGTTTCTGCCAAACTTCTAGTCCATCTATTATTTTAATTTTGATCTTATCAACCTTCTAGACATCTTTTGTAAGATCCAAGTACATTTTTAAAGTTCCTACAAAGTCAAATATATAGTTTTCCCTTCTTCATTAGAGTACATTCTTCACAAGTTTGTTACCCTGTTTCCCTAAGCCGATCTTTACTAAACAGAACTGTTCATTTAGTATTTTACATTTTTCTTATATATGAAATCTTTAATGGGGTCGCATTCTCTCTCTATGTCTTCATCAGTTCTACCTTTAAGTCTCTGAGTTACTATATCCGCATTCTTTATTTCTAACAGAGCAGTTAGCCATTGATCAACTTTGAGGATTTCTTCATTCTTCCAGAATTTGGTGTATTCAATTCTTGCTGTTGTTATCATATTTTACTTCCTATTTTTTTAAAAAGGCTCTCCTGGACCTAAATCTTCTGGGGTAGGTTGTAAAATGTAGTGGAAATGTGCTCCTACTTAGAGGACACTTTGGGACATTGCAGGGTAAAAACATTTTTTAAATTTTTTTTTAAAAATTAAAAAAAAATTTTTTTGCAAAAATTGTTTTTGGTCCTTAGGGGATCCAGGGGGTCTCCAGATGTGATGGAAATACCCTCCACATCCCATAAAGTACACATGGGGGTGTTTTGGAGAAAAAAATAACGCTTGGGAGGACCTGGGTGCCATAAAAATGGCTGAATATGGCTCACAGTCCATATTTTGCCCACCTTCGTTCTAAACAGACATGCTTAGTTCCTTTCCATCTACCACTACGCAGACTTCAGGGACTTGATTTTTCCCCAAAAAAATATATATATACCCAACTTAGCAGTCAGCCTGTAATGACTTGCCAGTTGGAGACATTCCAAAGATGTACAGGTACACAGATGTGAATGACACATCACCACAAAATATCCCATAATAAGTCCATTCATACTAAATTATTTCCTAAAATCAGATTCCCCATGATAATTGCATGCTATTTACTTGCTACATTTTCTAAGACTAGACTAGAAAACAAAACAAAAGAAAACACAGTCTCATTAAAATAAAGGATACCAGTCATTCTGAAACATTTAATGTTTCTACAGTGAAGATCCAGTTCTCCTAATGCATCATTTGGCTGTCAAAAGAGGCACATATTTTTGAAGCAAAACTATTGTGCAGAGGAAATCTAACCAGCTGAGAGCTCCTCCTTTCTGTCCTTTAGCATTTAGATGGGGCGTTTAGAAGGGGTTATGCATTGCTTGGGAATTCAAAAGATAGGTTCACATGTATAGAAGGAAAAGTTTTAGTTTAACACATGCCCACACCACTGCCCCCATCTTTCTTTTTCAACAAGGCCAGGCATGTTTCTGCAAAATGCAACTGTCCATTTGTTCTACATAAAAGAGGTGAAACTGGGGTCTTTGCAATAAAATGTTTGGAAGACAATGCCTTAGGGCAAGGGGAGAGGAAGGAAAGGGAAGCCAGCCAATGTTGCATGCTGGGTGGCATAATCCATGCTAGATAATTGTTACTGGATAAATTCCCAAGGCTTATAAATCAAGATCTGGGAGCATCTCCATTAGCTTGCTAAATCCCTTCCATATCTTGACACAGATGTAGTCTTGCAAATAGAAGTCCTTTAGAAAAAACAGGGAAGAGAAGCAAAGTTCCTCTGCCAACACGAAGGCACATCTCTCACTCCCTTAGGACAGCCCCCACCCTCTTCATGCTTTCCAGTACCTTCTCACTTCTCCAAGCGAGTCCTGGTTTGTTCTGAGGTTTCTGCTGCCTGTCTTGTATGCAAGTGTTAATTCTGTATGTGGTAAGGGCAGAGGACTGTAGCAACATGCCCAAGCTCTTCCTCCCTGGCTGTAAAAAGCACTCACAGTACTACCATTTCATGCTGAGGAAGACTTTGAACTGTTTATTTCAAGGCTTCAAGTGCGATTCCAGTGAGACAAGGATGACAGAAGGGAAGTGACAGGAAAAAGGAATCGATGATGGCAATTTGGCACTAAGATCGTTATCTGGCCAGTATTGTACATTTGCCCTCATAAATTGTTTCTCTCAGCCAGTTCTCTTGAACTGGAGGCAGCAAAACTCAAATAAATTCCATCAGAGTAATTCTGTCTGTTAGTGAGGATACAGAGTTTCAAATTACAAGAAAAGGAAGAACTTCTTAACTGTAAGACTAGGTAATGGGATAGATGCCTTGGAGGTTGATAGAGTCTCTTTCTTTGTTGTTGCTATCTGCCTTCAAGTCATTTCCAATTTATGGTGACCCTAAAGTGAACCTATCATAGGATTTTCTGGGACTGAGAGTGTCTGACACGCTCAAGGTCACCCAGTGGGTTTCCATGGCCAAGTCGTAGTCCAATGGTCAAACCACCACACAACACTGGGCTTTAGTCCTATGTAAATTCTCCAAGCTCTGCACTTTGCAGTTTGCTTGATGTTGCATGCACCTCTCAAAGAAAAAGGCAAATTTAGACAAAACAGTGAAACAATATTTGGCAAATGGCTGCGAAAGCTACCCTACCGCTGCTCTCAGTATAGCCAGACTTTCTGTGACATGTACCCTTTCCCACTACAAATCGTAGCATTATGATTCCACTTTAACTGCTGTGTCTGCATCTTATGGAATCCTGGGATTAGTAGTCAGAGGCACTAGAGGAGTTCTTTGGCTGCGAGTTCTACATGCCTGTTCTTAAACTGACCCTTTTCGCACCTTACCTTTTCGCGGTGCTGGGATGCGGGGCTCGCATGAGCAGCCTCCGGAGAGAGGCTCTCGCTTCCCTGCTTCTTTGGCTCCGCACGAGCTTCCTGCTCACGCTTCCTTTCACAGTGCAGCCTGGGACTTCCACTGAGACAGGAAGTGCGACTGGCCCAGCTCCTGAGGCGTCACATGCAAGATAAGTGCGCGCGGAGCAATGTGCGACCACACAGCATTTTCAGCTACAAGCCAAAAGTGAAAAAATGCATGCGTGGCCTGTGTAAGGCCCTTGAGCATCACGCAAATGTGAGTGCGTCATGTGGACCGCTCCTCACATGCGCGCGATGCTCAAGGGGCCCTTTCACATCAGAAATGCCGTGTGAAAAGGGTCCCAAAATTCTAGAGGAAGCAACCATGGCAGTTAAAATGGAATCATAGTGTGATAACTGTATCGTGTTATTCATTTTTGAACCATATTGTAGCATGAAAGGTGTATGCTGGAAGGGAGCCAGCTCTTATTCACTTCACAAATTTCCCCTACCTCACTGCAGGTGACTGGCAAAGTCTCCCCTAAAGTGGCAGAAGTGCAGCGTTCCCTATCCCACTTGAGTGCCCTCCTGATGTGTTGGAGTCCAGCTCTCATTTGGGAAGGCTGTACTAGTACTTTCAGCGCTATCTATTATTATGGTATTGCTTAAGATGGTTCACCTGTTCTTTCACGAAAGCATAACCCTAGAAGAAGTATAGTCATGTTACTTGGGATCAGTATGCAAAGGGATTTTATAGCATCTTTGAGAAATGTAGACATATTTCTACATTGGCTTGGTCTCTGGCAATTCTGAATCCATTTATTGATACCCAGCTTTCTCTTCCCTATAATCCACATTATGATTTGACAAAAGCACCATCCAGAATTTTTTATAAAAAGTGTTGTAAATGAAGTATGGCAATCCCAGATACACAAACTTCTGTGGAACAAGCTAAGGGCAATCAGTACTGAAAGCATGCTAATGGTATGGCCAGAACTTGACAAATTACCTTTTCTAAGTTCCAGAAGTCAATAACTGGAGGCTATGTGTTATGTAGAACATACACACAACATGTTCTTAATATCACCGTAGGTTTCATCATTTCCAAGAACTTCCCAAAGAAATAACTTATAGATAGTAGATAAAAATCAATACAGTGGCCTCTCAACTTTCACAAGGGTTTGGGGCACAAAACCCTTGCAAAAGTTTAAAAAACTGCAAATAACTCCACCATGTTCAAGTAAGCACTCCCCTCCACTCCCTTCCAGGGCTCTCCCGCGACCATTCATTTGTGCTTTGCCTGTGTGTGCTGCCTTCCAAGTGCCTGAGTCAGAGGCAAGCAAATGGGAGAGGGCAGTGACACAACCAGAAAAGGCATGCACACTGGGCTGCCCCCACCATTCACTTGCTTTTTGCCCAGGTCTGTGGAAAGAAGGCATACCCACATGAGTAAAAGGCTGGGGAATGGGAGAGGGAGAACAGAGAGGAGGCAAGCAGGTGCCTCATGAATGAACTCACAAAGTTCTCAAAGGTCAAACCTGCTTAAAATGGTGCACCTGTTCTTTCACGAAAGTGTAACCTACTCAGGATCAGTACGGAAAGGGATTTTATAGCATCTTTGAGAAATCTTTGACAAAGGTCAAACCTGCAAATGTGGAGCAAGGACTTGTAACTACCTCAATGAGTTCACATCACTGAACACAAATCAAGACTCAGATGCTCTCACATGGCCCTTGCCCTTTATACCCACGCCTATGCCTCGGCTCTGGGAGAGAGTTCAACAGACTCTTATGCCTCCCAACTATCACAAGTGGGGCTTTTTAACTCAGCAAAAATTCTCATTGTATATCTGATGTATTTTCTTCATTTTTTTTCCAGTTTCCCCCTCCTAATTGTATTGTTCAGGAACAGTTGCACCACTCCTGCATGATTCATTGCCTAGTGGGCACAACTGCTTTTCTAAATAAATATCATCCGGCACAGGGACCTATCAGAAGGCCTGTGAACTGAGATGATTCATGAAACTCTAGAAGAGCTTTTGCATGTAGCAACGTGGCTGAAGAGGTGAAGAGTCAGCTTCATCCTGCAACCTAAAGAATGTGCATTTAATAGGAAGAGTAGAGAAAGGAACTGTGTTGGACAGAGGCCATTTCCGCACTACACTCTTATAGTGCGATTATTCCACTTTCAACATCCCATGGAATCC
This sequence comes from Iguana delicatissima, assembly GCA_948472985.1. NCBI lineage: Eukaryota > Metazoa > Chordata > Lepidosauria > Squamata > Iguanidae > Iguana > Iguana delicatissima. The sequence continues at coordinate 246,228 of CAOKZL010001990.1, read as the reverse complement.
TAGGGTTTGCAGTTTCGAGAGTGTGGAAATGGCCAGAGAGACGGAAACCAGCATGGAGGGACATGGAACAAGCTTATGAGAGAAAGGACTAGAAACCAACATTGTAGAAAAGAAAGCAGGTACTCCTATCCACCTGTCAGGCTTTTCCTTCTCAGAAAATGGTTGCTCAGCTTGAAATTGCAATAGTTTTAGCAGGTTGTATGTCACTTTACATTTTTATTATTCTAAAAGAACTGTGATAAACTATACTTTTCTAACAAAAATAACTAGGCTGCAATCCAACATCCCCTCAGTATAGCCTATATCTCCATGTGTGGAGATATGCTATACCAGCACAACACAACCCCCATGCAGAACATCAGCATTGTGCAACACATCTCCATGACTGGGTCACAATGTACAACTCCAACTTGCAATGCATAACTGCAATGCACAACATTGCTGTATGTGCAACTCGGGCCATTTCCACATGTGGCGATGGAACCGCCCCAGTCCGGTACCTACCAGATTTCTTGGCTTGACGCTCGGGTCCAGGCTACTCCGGAGCACTGCGTGGCCACTGCTCTGCATTGCTCAGGGACGAAAATGGCGGCTTCCGGTTGGTGGAGGCTCTCCACCAACCGCAGAAGCTCGCCAGCCTAAAGCCCACCCCAGCAGATCTGCAGACTTGCACTGGTGCGAGCCTGCAAATCTGCACCGGAGTGCGGGAATGGAGTGACACAGAGTGGCACGCTCCGTGCTTTTTAAAAACCTGAAGAAACAGGTTTTTAAAAAGCACGCTGCATGACCACTTCGGGTCATTCCGGAGCGGACTGAGGTGCAGAACTATGTAAAGTAGTCCGACCCAGTCCGCTCCCAAGTGCAGATGTCCTCTCTGGAGGATGCTCTGCACCGGTTTTTAAGCCTGTGTGGAAATGGCCTCTGTTTCTGCTGCTATCAGGATACATTTGTTGCACATTGGGGAATAATTTGTCCACATCCATAATGTAAGCTATACACATGTACAGCATTTCACTAACAGGACGACAGCCCTAGTGAGTTTTTTTCCTTTTCTTTCTTCCTCCCAGAGTTCATTTTGAGTATATTTTAACAACTTTACATGAAAGCTGTTGAGATAATACTGCATTTTCCACTCTAGAAAACATTCTTTTTTTTCTGTTGAGCTAGATACAGAAAAGCTGAAAACAGACCTGGAGGAAAAACATTCCTCCACTTCTCTTATATTTGCATAATGAACTTTTATCAGGAATCTCTATGATAGTGGGTAGAGGACAGGTAGAGGGATTTTCCAGGTTTACACTGGAAAAGGACAGGTTGCCAGCTGTTCAATATTTGCAGATTTATTTACATCTACAATAACACAGCAAAATATCATGGCATGTCAGGATATTGGGGTTTAAAGTCAGTTGATACAGTTATACAAAGTTACAAGCCAGTCAATGTACTATAGAAGCTATACAGTTCCAATAGGAAGAGTAAATAGACTTGCTGCTGCTGTTTCTCCTTCTTTAGTTATGTTACACATCGTCTTTCTAATCCTATAATCCAACATCACTATAATCCTGCACAGAAGACAAGTGACTTTAAGCCTCCTCTAATTTTGGTATGTGCAGCTGTGTATAGGATTCCGTTCTAGCCAATAGCAATGTTAGGGCTGCAATTCCGTATCCATTTCCCTGGAAGCAACCTTCATTGAACTCAAGAGGATTTACTTTTAAGTAGATATGCATTGGATTTAACTATACATTTTATTAAAATGATTAAACTATTGGAGATTCCATAAATAACTAAAGAGCACCAGGAGTATTTTTAAAAAATGAAATCCAAAAAGGGTAAATAAATGACCAAATATGTAACAATTTTTTCATAAAGTTATAGATAGACCCCTTCCAAAACCAAACAATTTTCATGACCATTGATTTGAATGGGAAAAACCAATGGGAACAGAAAGTACTCAAGTTTATAGAATCATATTTTAAATTAGAAGAGTTTGTTGATCCAAACTAGAAATACTGAAGTACAGTTTTCATATAATTGACTCTCTTATCACTACACAAAATGCGAACAGTTTACAAAGATTTTACCTAACAGATTTTTTTTTTTACAAACTTGATTTGTATTGAATTAAATTCAGAGAAATTTAATTTAAATTTTCCTCCCTTGCCATTTATTTCAACTAAACTCTTGGAGCACTTTCTTTTAGGAAAGGTACAGTGCATTTGCAATCTATATTTATTCTGGAAACAGAATAAACATATTATCTCAGAAAATATATCACTATCACACTTATAACTGAATATGTCTATATGCTTTTCTTATCTGAAACAATAAAATAAATATTAGCTTATAAGAAGGAGCTCTTATGAGAAACAATAAGTAGTGAAAGAAGAAATATAGTAAATACTCTGAACACACCAGATCTCATCCAAAATTGCAAGCTAAGCCGAATCAGCCCTGGTTAGTACTTGGATGGAAGACTGCCAATGAATACCAGGGGCTATAGGCTGTATTTCAAAGGAAGGAACTGCCAGAACCACGTCTGAGTATTCCTTGCCTAAGAAAACCCTATGAAATTCATAGCACTCCAATAAGTCAACAGGCAACTTGAAAGCATATACACACAGAGTATACAGCTGTCTTCTTTTCCCTCTATCATTTTTATTAAGATATTTATAATTTGTCCAACATCAAGAGATCTCAATACAGAATAATAACAATAAAACAACTTAAATATACATATACACATAAACCAAGAGACAGTCGCATAGGGATAGGGGATGATGGGAGCAGTTCGCCCCCGGCACCAATGTTTTTGGGGCATCCCAGCTCGTAGCCATGCCCCTGTGTGCCACACCATACACCATGGCCATGCCCCCCATCCCCACTCCATGCACTCCAAGCTCTGCCTGTCATGCCCTGCTTTCACAGCATGGACTTTGACTCAGAGTCTGAAACAAAGGGCATGCCAGGGCCTGCTGTACAGAGAGAGGTTACAATGCCAGAAACAGAACAGGGGATGGTGTCAGCTCCAATAGAGAGTCCTGCCTCTTCAGATATAGAGGAACGCTTACCTAGACTCAGCTTCGCATAGCACAGGCAGCAAAGAGAGACCTTGCGTCCCTCTCTCAGAATTTATAATAGGCAACAATCAATCAAGGCACAGCTGCGCTAGGCTCTGGGTCTATTTAGCTGGTGTCCTTCCCCTCCAGGAGTTGTCAGAGCTTATTTGACCTGCTACCTTGCTGGGTGCCTTGATGAATGTTTGGCTTGACCTTGGACATTCCCATGCTGTGAAACCCCATTGGACTTTGTTTACGTCGGACTTCATTTATGACTCCATGCTTACTGCCTGGAAGTAAGTAACAAGCTGTGAGATATTTAGTTTGTTTTGTTTGATTTATCAGCTGTGCCAGAACTGAGATAGGACACCACCACTGTCAAGAGAATTAGTATGGTGTAGTGGCTTGAGTGTTGGACTAGATTTCCAGACAAGGGTTCATATCCCTCGCTTGGCCATGGAAGCCCACTGGATAACTTTGGGCAAGTCTCTCTCGCTCTCAGCCTCTCACAGTGCAGCTGGCCACTTTCCATGCTACACTGGTGAAGGAAGTACCTAAATCACACTTTCTCCCTTTCTGCACGGCCACTGGTGATAGGAGCGTCACACAAAAGGGGGCCGTTATTAGATTCTTTTTTTCAGTAATGGAATATTCTGCGATGGTGACAGGTGGAGACGCATTGGCAGCAGGACTGCAACAATGTCATGTGAAAGCACTATTTGCAGACTGCCAGCAATGCATCTCCTTTGTGGGACAGTGACATCGTGTGGAAACAGACTAGGTCCTAGCTCACAGAAGGGCAGGAGTTACCTTTTGTTCTGCTTTGTATTTGGCATCATTACTGCTAAACTGCATTTCATCACCTATGGCCATGATAAAGAGGGCCAGCATAGTGTAATGGTTTGAGCCTTAGACTATGACTTTGGAGACCACAATTCAAATTCCCATGGAAGCCCACCAGGTGACTTCGTAGAGTAAAAGGGCCCCAACAGAGAATTCACCACCTTTGCAGCATTGGATCCAACAGCCATCACTGGTGCAAATGTGATAAGAAGGAGGAATTAGCTTTGTTTCCATCTTGGCCACAAAATTTACCTGGCATTGCTTGCAGTAACTATTGATGATTTTGCTTATGATGTGAATAATAACGCACACATTGGTGTGCTACCACCTACAGTCCTTAGCACTCTTTTCATGCCAAGGTCCACAGCAAATGATCCCAAATGAGCAGCTTTTCAAAAGAAGCAGACATTTGCTGATGGCTCTTTAATATGTACAAAAATGTCCAGGATGCCAACTTAATCATTAAGTGCCAGGTTTGGTGAAAATAAGGGTTTTCATTAGGCATCCTAAGTGATTGATCGATTGGGTCTAAGACTTTAAACCTTCATTTTAATCTCATTAGATAACACTCCACCCTTGGTGACATCAAGATCATGCATTTAAATTTGGACAGCATAAAAGTCCAGAGTCTAAGATCTTGTTGGCTGATGTAAGTACACTGATGTAGGTAATGGGCGCAGCAGCAACAAAAGAAATACAGATGCAGCAAAAAATATTGTTTTTGTTGTTGTGTCTTCAAGTCGTTTTCGACATATGGCAACCCTAAGGCAAACCTATCATAGAGTTTTCTGAGGCTGAGAGTGTGTGACACATCCAAGTGGGTTTCCGTGGCCAAGTGGAGAATCAAACCTGTTCTTAAGGATCATTGTCCAGTGCTTAAACCACTACACCATGCTGGGGAAAGCAAATAATGGTTTTGCCACCACTGGTGGGGAGGAAACTATGAGATCCTGATCTTCACAGTGTCTAGCTTCCAGGTGGCTATTCAAACGCACATGAGCTGAATTAGAATTTTTTAAATAAAAAGAGCTATACATACACAGTCAGGATTGCATTTTTAAATAAAAAAAAAACCTGAAAAATGAAAATTGTTGAGTTGTATAGAATTGTATATTGTTATTTATTGCTGGTAGGCTGTTGCACACACAAGGGTTTGCACAACTTCTGGCCCCATTTTTATCAGTGTTTGAATGCACTCTAATGTGCAGAGAGACTTGCGACTTATTGCACAGGTGAAGCATGGAGAACTGGCACATGTGCTCCAGCTGTCCTGATTTGGCAGGGAGAGTCCCAATTAATCCTCTGTCATTCCACTTCTTCATCTGCTTTTAAAATGTCCCAGCTTGTCTCTCCTCCTCCCACTTTCCCCCTTTGTCCTCAGCTTACTGAAATTGCTTCAACATTTGTTATTTGTTGAACACATCCACATCACAAGTCACGTGATGAGTCAAAGTGTGCCACCTTTCCATTTATTTATTTTTTTCAAAAGCAAGTAAGAATTTAAACAAGAAAGTGATACTTTCTCTCTTCCTACTTCAGTTAGTCTGTGCTTAGTTTGTTTGTCCCCTATTTTGTAGTCTGTGATTCTTTCTCTCTCCTCCAAATTTGAAGGGCATCTTAGCCTCTCACCATGATTTGTTATAAAACCCTTGATAATTGCAAACAAACTTACTTCATATGTTTTTACAAGCCTGCTTTATTTCGCTGTTACACACTGTGTGGCCTTGAGTGCAGCTGGTTGTTGCTCACCTTCTGCTTCCACATACTACTTACTTTGTTTGTGAGAGACACTACTATCTCACAGCATCTAACAAAAATCACCAGCCTGGATGAGCCCCAAGTCAAGTTCTAAGCAATCCCCTATAGAAAGAAATACCTCCTAGATGTAACTGGGTATTCCTAACTCTTTTGCATGCTCTCCCCACCTTATAATAAGTTCTTGGCATTTCAGCCATTTAAGAGGTTAGGCTTCTACTAACACAAAAGACATTTTGTGCTGTATTGAGGGGAAATAATCTTGGAAAGTTACATGAAGAACTTCGTTGAAATAGGAAGCTCACAATGAAAGCATGTGTTCTATTAGTATAGAATGAAATTGCTTGGCACATTTATTAAAAAAAAATACATTCCAGAGGATGGTGGACGAAGAAGAAGAAGAAGGAGAAGAAGAAGAAATAAGTAGGTGAGGCATGTTAATTCCACAAAGTGTTAGGAATGTAGAATATAACTGTACAAAGGCTGCAGTCCTGTGCAGGCCCGTTCAGTGTGACTTCCTTTCGAGAATGATCTACTGCACACTGGCAGAGGATGGTAAAGCCAGTCTGGAATGAAATTACTTAGGAATGTTACTGCCAGTGAGTACGGAGACAGACCAGTGAGGGATAATGCAGGTCAGTGGTAGAGCGCACGTTCTATCTAATTGGTCTCGTTTTCTGAATTATCCATATCAGTAGTTTCTGCTTCTGAGCATTCATTTTTATCATTTGTTTTTACCTGGATTGAGGCGTGATTTCTTTGGCCTTTGACATACCGGTTTATTTCTTGATTTGATGTATTTTCAAACATAGACCGGATTTAATTGTTTATTGTTCGTTCCTCCTTTTTTTAGCAAGAAGATCAAGACAGTATATGTGGTGCTTGCCCTCATTTTTTCTTCATAACAGACCTGTGAGGGAGTTTAGACGGAGAGAGAATGACTGCTTCAAGCCTTCTCTCCAAAGTGACCAGCCGGGCTGGTTCAGTGGAACTAAAATCATTAGAGGAGATCCTGGTGTTTTTTGAAGTTTTTTTTAAACATTTTTTATATTTTTTTTTGTTTTATTAAAAAAATAATACAATACGTAACAGAATAACACAAAAACACCATGTGAATAACATAAATGTGAAAAAGAGAAAAATTACAACACAAATGGCTTACATTACTATTGCTCTCCAATTCCTTTTTCGTCATATACTTATTCCACATATTTTATATCACATTGATTATATATTTTTATTTCATATATCTAAATCTCTTTCTCCTTGTACTCATTACTACTATAATAATTTCATTCTTAAATCTATTCTTTTCAACTATATTTTTTTAAAATTTTTATTATTTTTTTATGAAAAAAAATTAAACAATACAAATACAAATAAACAAAACCCCATATCATTAACAAAAAAAAGTGAATAAACCCACCCCCAGAGCCAACCTTTTGTTCACTCCACTTTCCAAAATTGCCATTCTTCTTGTGAAAGGGTAGCTTTGCCACCTCTTATCAGAGCTTTTTCCAAGAATATTTTCCAAATTTCTTCAAAATCATTCCCTTTTACAAGACCTTTCATAAATCTAATTCTCCAAGTTAACTTATCATTAATTGCAATTTTCCACACTTCTTTATACCATTCCTCTATTTGAATTTCTTCATTTATTTTCCATTTTTTTTGCTATTATTAACCTTGCTGCAGTTAACAAATTTGTTATTAATTCCTTCATTGCCTGAGTACACTCGACCTTATTATATAACAACCCTATATTTGGACATATTGGTATATCAATTCCTACTATCTCTTTTATTTCTTTAAAAACCTTTTGCCAAAATTCCATTATCCTATTACAATTCCACCACATATGCATATATGTACGAATTTCTTGACATCCTCTCCAACATAATCTAGAATATTTCTCGTCTATCTGGTTTAATCTTACTGGAGTCAAATACCATTTCCAAACTATTTTATAATAATTCTCTTTTATTCTTATCGATAATTTTTTTAAACGACGTTGTTTCCAAATTTTTCTCCATTCTTGTATATCTATATTTTGTGATGTCTCTTCCTCCCAGATTTTTCTAAGATAATCATCCTCTTCTTGATCTTTTGCCAACATTTTATATATTTCACTTGTAATACTCTTTAATAATTCATTTTCTTGCATATTTTCTCTTTGAATAATAATTTGTTCAAATTTAGTATGTTCTTTAAAATCTTTAACATATCTTTTCGTACTCTTTGTCCATTGCTCTAACTGTATATATTTAACCAAGATATTTTGGTTTCCTGCAATCTCTCTTTTATTTTATCGTTTTTTGAAGTTTTTGAGGACATTGCCTTATTGATGAAAGAGCTGACAAATATCTTGGTGTTTGAAGAGAATAATATTTTCATTTTGCGTTATGGTTGTTTATAGTGCCTTGTTTATAGTTTATAATATGTTACTGGCTGCCCTCCAGGAACCATGGAGCATTATTAGTGAGCGGTTGCACTGTAATCCATGAAGAACAGATATACCGTGGTATGAAGGCACAGCATTTGACCAGATGCCCAAAGAGGTCACAGCAATTCATTTCTTTATGAATTCTATCTTGTGTTCGATTTCTTGTTTGAAAAAGCACTAAAATAGTTGCCAAGATGCCAGAGCCACCCATATTACTTAGTTTTTTCTCTTCATCTTAGTTGTAATCCTTTAATGAATTAAATGGGGCAATTAAAGAGGATTTGTGAAACCCAAATTGGCATTTTAAAAAAATCTAATGGTTTTTTTGTTTTTTGGGGGATTTTTTGTCACTCAAGCACCTAATGTGATAATTAATAAGAAGTCTCTCAAATGGTTTCTGCATACCACACTTCTAGACTCCAGACTGATATTCATTTGAGGATGACTGGAACTGTCATTTTCAACACATAGAACAATAGAATCACAGAACTCGAAGAGACCACAATAGCTAGCAAGTTTAATCCCTTGCCACGCAGGAACACACACTCAAAGCATTCCCAACAAATAGCTATCCAGTCTCTGGCCATTTCCGCATGACGACGTTCTTCCGCGTCATCTCACTGCAGTCCCGGTCCATGCGGAAGGGAACACAATGGTGCCATGTCTTCCTTCCACAGCGCAGCCAGGGTTTTTCCATTGCTGAGCTATGGAAGGAAGCGTCGCCAACACACTTCCACAGCTTCCACATGGCCAGAAGTGACAGGAGCACTGCACGATCACAGACGTGAAACGGATTTTTTCCGTCTTGCGAAAACTGCACAAGTGTGACACTCCAGAACAGGATGGCAGCAGGACAGCTACGACGTTATGCGGAAGCACAACCTACTGACCGCTGCCATTCTGTGGCAGAAACGAGGCAGTGACGTCATGCAGAAAGGGCCTCTGTTTAAAAACCTCCAAAGAAGGTGACTCCACCACACCCCGAGGCAGCATATTCCATTGTCAAATAGCTATTACCATCAGGAAATTCTTCCTGATGTTTAGGTGAAATCTCTTTTTCTATAGTTTGAATCCATTGCTCTGTGTCCTAGGTCCTTTTCGCACGGCATTTGCCATGCGAAAGGGCGCCTGGAGCATTACACGATTCTGAGAAGCAATCTACACGACGCACTCACAATCGTGTGATGCTCCAGGGTAGGGTAGGCGCTGCTTGTGTACTTTTTCATTTTTGGCTTTCAGCCGAAAACGGTGCGCAATCACGCATTGCTCCAGGGCCTCGCGTGCACTTGCCATGCGTGCGGAGCCTCCAGAGACACGGCAGTCGCGCTTCCTGCCCCAGCGCAGCCTGGGAAACTCCCAGGCTGTGCTGCAGAAGGAAGAGGCAGGGCTCTCACGCTGCCTGCTCAGCGGGGACGCCAGAGCCTCTCACTGGAGGCTGCTCGCATGATCCCTGCACCCCAGGGCTGAGAAAAGGTGAGTTGTGGAAAGGGCCCTAGTCTCTGGAGCAGCGGAAAATAAGCTTGCTTCATATTCAACATGACATCCCTTCAAATATTAAAACATGGCTATCATGTTGCCTTTTAACCTTCTTTTCATCAGGCTAAACATTGCTAGCTCCCTAAGCCACTCCTCATAGGGCATAGTTTACAGACCCTTCCCGTTTTGGTCACCCTCCTATGGACACATTCCAGCTTGTCAATATCCTTCCTGAACTGTGGTGCCTAGAACTTTAGTCAGATGGGGTCTGACTAAAGTTGAAGAGAGTGGTACTATCACTTCCCTTGACCTAGACTCTATGCTCCTATTGATGCAGCCCAGAATCACATTGGCTTTTTTTGCTACTGCATGACACAGTTGACTCATGTTCAACTGGTGGTCCACTAAGACTCCTAGATCCCTTTTGCATGTACAGTTTTCAAGCCAGGTATCACCCCTCCTATATCTGTGCATTTCATTCTTTCTTCCTTTCTTCCCCTACATTTCTCCCTGTTAAAATTCATTTTGTTAGCTTTGGCCCAGCTCTCTAACCTGTCAAGGTCATTTTGAATTCTGATCCTGTTCTCTGGGGTGTTAGCTATCCCTCCTACTTTGGTGTCATCTGCAAATTTGATGAGTCACTAATAAAGATGTTGAATAGTACTGGGCCCAGGCGAGAACCCTGTGGTACCCCACTAGTGACTTCTTTCTACAAAGAAGAGGAGTTATTGGTGAGCACCCTTTCTGTTCAGTCAGTAAGCCAATTACAAACTCATCTAACAGTAGCATTGTCTAACTGACATTTTACTACCTTGTTTGCAAGAATAGCCTGGGGGACCTTGTCAAAGGCCTTACTGAAGCCAAGATACACTAAATCCACAGCATTCCCTTCATCTACCAAACTTGTTACTCTGTTTTCCAAAAAAAAAAAAGAGAGAGAGAGAGAGAGAGAGAGAGAGAGAGAGATCAGATTAGTCTGGCATGACTTGTTTTTGAGAAACCCAAGTTGACTTTTAGTGATCACAGCTTTCCTTTCTAAATGCTTACAGATTACCTGTTTAATTATCTGCTCTAGGAACTTGCCTGGTGTTGATGTCAGGCTGACTGGACAATGATTGTTTGGGTCCTCTTTTTTCCCCTTTTTGGAGATGTGGACAACATTTTCCTTCCTCTAGTCTGCTGGGACTTCTACTGTTCTTCAGGAACTCTCAAGAATTATTGCCAGTGGTTCTGAAATTACACACCATCTGAAGCAGTTTAAAAAACAGTACAATTAAAAATAGTACAGCACTCTGTTAAAGGCCATTGCAGTTCTCAAAATCCCATGAGAATAAAAAAATGACTTTGGCAGTGAAAGAACAACAAGGAAAAGGTCAGTCTAGCTTCTCAATGAAAGGGAGATCCAAAGCCTAGGAACAGCCACTGAGAAGACATGGCCTTGCCTCTCCACTGGCATGCCTCTGAAGGTGATGGGTCTGAAATAAGAGCATCTCCTGATGAGCTCCATGCCCTGACAGGCTCACCTAAGACAATCCAGTCTGTCAAGTGGCCTGGATCCAAACCATATAGGGCTTTATACGTTACATTGTTGTTGTATACTTTCACATCATTTCCAAGTTATAGTGGCCATAAGGTGAACCTATCACAGAATTTTCTTGGCAAGATTGGTTCAGAGTAGGGCTTGCCTTTGCCTCTCCTCTGAGGCTGAGAGAGTGTGACTTGCTCAAGGTCATCCAGTGGGTTTTCACGGCTGATCAGGGATTCAAACCCTGGTTTTCAGAGCTATAGTTCCACACTCAGGCCATTTCCGCACTAGGCTGTTATAGCACTATTATCCCACTTGCAACATCCTATGGAATTCTGGGGTTTGCAGTTTAGGGAGGGGCCTTTAGAATTCTTAGCCAGGGAGCTCTTTGGCCTGAGTAAACTGCAAATCCTAGGATTCCACAGGATGTTGCAAGTGGAACAATAGCGTGATAACAGTCTAGTGTGGAAATGGGCACAAACCACTATACCATGCTGGCTCTTATCAGTCATAACCAGCACTGAAGTGAGCCCAGAAAAAGATGGTAGCCAGTGGGACAACAGTAACAAGAAATGGCAATTTCTCCTCTTCAAATGACAACAAACATTTTGGGGAGAATCTAAGGATCACAAAAGGGCCCATGTATTATCAGAGAAGACAAAATCACTACCACCATCAGGCATATACATGTAGCGTATGTGGAGAAGGAAATTTGTAGTACGTGGCTACATTTTTTTCTAACAATATGCAGAAATGGAAACCAACCACCTTCTGTCGTCACCACCACACCTACAAATTTTAAAGGAAAATAGGTGATATGTTAGGTTTTTATCTATGATGGCCACATTATAGTCAGTAAAATTTCATTTAAAATCCTGCAAAATAAAAATCAGTTTTATATCCTTAACTATGTAAAAAGCAATGCTCAATATATGTTAAAGACATACCATGGCCCCAGCACTTTCATAGGGGTTTGTGGCACAGAATAACTCCCTTCTCGCCCAAGTGAGCACTCCCTCCCAAATGCTTCTTGGAGCTCCCCACTTTCCATTCCTTTGCCTTTGGCCTGGGCCTGTGTGCCTTCCTTCTCTGTGCACGGGCAAAAGGCAAGGGAAGGGGGGAGAATGAAGGGGAAAAACTAGTGCACACCTTCCTTCTTCACATGCGCAGGCCCCCTCCTTTGGTTGCCTTTTGCCCAGGTGTGGAGAAGGAAGGCACACATTCCTGTGCAAAAGACAAGGGAATGAGAGTGGGAGAATGGCAGGAAGGCAAGCAAGTGCTTTGCAAATAATCAAATTCGCAAAAGTCAAAGCCATAAATATGGAGAGAGGAGTGTAGATTACATATTTGGAAGTCTAAAAAGAGATTAGGAATCTGCTCATGTCTCTACTGACTGTTGTTTTACACAAGAGGATTCTGTGAGATCAGTTGTGTTGTCTGCACTACCAAAAAAATGAACAAACTTTGCTGTTATTGCTGAGATCAACAGTGATGAACTACTTTGCCCTTTGGGCAGTTTTGCAAGACTCTGCACACTTTCAGCAACATTGAGAAATGTCTTGGCCACTCTATCAGCCAGTGCAAAGGGAATGCAGTGAGACAATAGCAAGGATGCATAGCCATGCCTGCACATGCCCACAAACCTGCTTGGAACCGTTGGTGTAAACAAAGGATGTGCTTTTGCAAATGTTACGTGAGGATTAGATATCCCCCATTGCAGAAGTTCCCATGATTAGATATTTATGCATATCTGAGGTGATAATTAGGATAATTAGTTTTCTATGCATCTGAATTCTTCTAGCACTCAATATATACTTACAATGGTGTGTGTGTGTGTGTGTGTGTGTGTGTATTGCATACTTATGTAATATATTTGTACCTGCTGAGCACAGCACTTCCAAGATCCTCTCTCTCTGCTTTTCTTCCCTCTCCTTCTCTCAATAGATATATATAAATGTACTCATAGCCAAAGATTATGACTAACTGGTAGAGTGTTGGAGGTTAGAATGATGGTACTATGAGTCTCAACAACAGCAGGCAAACACCCACAAATAAAGAAGAAATGTATTTATGATGCCTTCGAAGATGTCAACCCCACAATGCAGTAACAGCTTATTTCATGATCTGATGTGTCCCTAAGATGCTGGTCTATGACCGTAATAATAAAGATTTGATTTGATGTGTCCCTAATGTCACATACATGGATCCAGGTCAAGAGATATGACGCCATCTTTTCTTGCACAAATGCATCACATAAGGGGATATTCCAGCCATCTGCTGAGACTATTAAAAAAGGGAGACAACACATTTATATCTTGGGTAGATCTATGTTTTGCCATGATTTTACACAAGATGAGAAATGAACAAAGCAGGAAATTGATTCCATCACTGTGGTTACAGTATCATTGAAAGCAGAGTCCTTTCAGCACAGTAGAAAGAAATGAGGGAAGGAGCTCATGGAAATGGAAATGGGGCTAATGGAAATAATGCATCCCTTACTCTTCATTTTGTACTCTCATGTGCCATGCCTTCAGTGAAACTATCACAATGATAGGTAGTACGTTGCATTTATTCTATGGTGGGTATTTATATCACAGTATAAAAATATAATCTGGAAATCTCTTTAAATTGCAGGTATGATGTAATGGAAGATGAGAATGACAATGACAACAATTTTTATCCTGTTCTTTAACTAAGAAGTTCTTGATTTCTCCATTTAACCTGGCTGGGATGAAGGCACCAAGCAAGATTTGTGGCCAAGATTTGTGTTTCACACTACACTAGAACACATCCCAAGGAAATTGTCCTCACAACAATACATTTGTTTGACTGGCCCACTGGGTCGCACTGCTGCATCTTTCATCCCTCCTTCTCCTCTGTGCTAGTTCAGACACTGGACATACCTTTGTCACTAGCCTGCCAGCCTATGGAGAGCTGTACATCCAATGGCACAAGCAGAGGTCTAGCTGGACTGGCATTTTCACATTCAGAAGCTTTTGTGAGGGCCAAGGGGGTATAAAGGATATAATGCTGGACTGGAATTTGGGAGACCCAGGTTCTGGACTCAACTGAACTATGAAATCTTTCTCAGGTTTGCAAAGTTCTTGTGGATAAGGGAGGCAGGGACGAGAGCCATGTACATTGCCTTAAAGTAAAGAAAGAAAAGAAAGAATATAAATGTAGCTCCCACCATGGCACTATCCTTCCATGCTGGTGGGACTGCATACTCCTGTGAGGCAAGAGGCTATGCTAATGGCTGCAGACTTGCTAGTAAGGTCTCCCATGTTAGAGTGGCCTTCTGCTGAGGAGACAGACTAAATGTGCCACACAGGTACTGGACAGCAGCAGCAGTAGTGTGTGTGTGTGTGTGTGTGTGTGTGAGAGAGAGAGAGAGACAGACAGAGACAGAGACAGAGAGACAGAGAGAGACTGGCAAAGGAACTTTCAGATACAATATCTATTTAGGGCCACTTACCTATGAGTAAACCTTACAATAAGCACATAAGGACTTGCTTTTGAACAAGTGTGCACGGGATTGTGTTGAAAATGTACTCACTTATGAAGTTTGCTCCAAATATTTATCCAGTTACAGGACTTGGTGCTCAACAAGCGGCTTCTATCAATAAGAGGGAACACCCACACTTACCTCTGTGGCTTGGATAGCTCTTTATCACACATATTTTCTGAGCTCTGCTTTTCACAAATGTCTTTTGAAACCCATTTCAGACGCAGCATTATTATTGAATGGGAGCCACCATGACCTGGCTAAACTCCTGCTTCTCTCTACGATGAGCTGCCAACACCACATAACCCAAGGCAAGGGGCTTACACAGGACAACAGGCATCAACATGTACTTCATAAGAGCTATGTACTTTGCTTGCCTCTCCAGCACTGGCGAAAGTTCCAGCCTACCTTCATTCCATTATTAACCCTTAATTTAACTAGTACTGTAATTCAGAGTCCATTTCCTATCCTTTTTTAACTTTCTACTCTTACCTTACTGTTCCCCACACTTTGGTTATTCTCCTCTACTAGGAGTGGAAATTAGGTGGCCATCCAGATGTCACTAGACTATAGTTTCCAGAAGCCCTACCCAGCACAGACTGGTGAAGAATGCTGAGAGTTGCAGTTTAACAAAACCTGGAAAGCCTTGTAATTCCCATCTCTGTCCTGTAACCACAGTTAGCTATGTTATTTTTCTGAGTTTCCAACAATGATGTTTTCTTCTTTTTATCTTCTTATTTCAGTTGCTCTTCTAGTGCTAGATACCCTCTTTCTGTAATAACAATGGAGTATTTATTAGCACACGTATATATTTCTTAAGCTATGACTGGCCACTTGCTGATTTGACTTAGTTATGGAAAAAGCTCCATTCATCTCAAAGGGACTTGGTTATCAGCAGACATGCACACCCACCACGGCACTACATGGCTTGTGATTGTGTGCTCCTATGAGGCAAGAGGCAACACTAGTGGTAACAGTGCTGCTGGTAGAGTCTCCCACATCACACAGGCTTTTGCTAAGGAGTCAGACTAAGTGTGCTAAACAGCTACTAGGCAGCAGCAGTAGTGGGGAGCAACGCTGGTAGATGATCTCACGGAGACAATAGCAGTGGCATCATAGGTAGCACTTGTTAGTATGGCATATAAAGAGGCACCAGCATACCACTTCTGAATGTCTTTTGCCATGAAAATCCCATGATGAGACACTCCAAAATGAAACAAGAGATAGTGCCAGAAGGTGAGGCTCCTAGGTTGGAAGGTACCCAACTAACTACTGGGCAAGAGCAGATGACAAGCATGAGTAGTGCTGGGCTAGCATTGCAACTGGACTCAAGCCGAAAGGACATTCAGCTCCTGACATGCTCAGTGGTGAAAGAAAAAGGTCTGACATTGCACAGCACATATTATGGGCACATGGAAACAGTGCGTTGGAACATGCAAAAACAAATGTTTTAAACTGTCTGAATTCACTGACACTAGAACTTGTTGTAGATTTTAAAGCTATTTTAATTGTTGTCTTGTTTAATATGTTTCCATCGTGTTTTAATTATTTGTGGTTTTAAGATGGATGCGTTTTAAATTGTTTATATTGTAGACTGCCCTGAGATTCTACCATAAAGGGGAGGATATAAAGATTTTGATAAAACAGAGAAATAAACCAACAAACAAACTCTGGACCTCTCTAAACTTTTACAGTGATTTAATGCGGACTTTGTCATCATTCCTTCTATTACTCAGATAACAGAGGCAAATGGAACATTAGTACATACTATTATCATGCTGAATTTGGCTTTGACAGAAAATGATTTCTCATATCTTAACAGAAATATGTCATAATGCTGGCAAAGAAGTTGACATTTTCTTTCCCCTCCCACCATGAATCTTCCACCCATTCCCCTGCTAGAACCAAAGAGGCATCAAAGGTTGTATAAAGTGATTAGTGGGAGAGAGGAGTCTAAATAATCCCTGCCCTTTGTTTTCATTCTCTGTATCTTTCTTTGGTTTATGTGCTCAGGCCTTTTGCTTCCTTCTTATCAGTCCTGCCTTTTCTCAAGAAAAAAGTTAGTCTCTTTGTTCCTTTTGTCTGGGAAGGAAGCATCCATGGGGTTTCCACCCCAATAATGTATACTAACTTATATGAGAGTCGACTTTTAGATTCTCTTTGAACTAAGTTTAGGTCAACTTCTTTTAGCTATCTCTCTACCTGTCCTAAGATGGATTTCTTGAGACAATGAATGTAAGAGATTTTTTTTCTAATAAACAACTTTGTAAGAGCATCTTGAACAATTACTCCAGTTTCTGTCACAAGCTCATATTACATTAGTTCTGCTGCACTCTGCATAATATAGATACCAATGAATCTTAGTTAAAAAATGAGGTTTAGGATGTGTGTGTAGCCTACACCCAACTTGTAGTTCAAATTAGAGCAGATCTATTGAACCAACTGCTGAATGATAAATCAACCATTTTGCTAGCCCCATTGATTCTGTGGGTCTACTATAGAGGAGATTAGCAATTGCATTTAGGCCTGATTGTGTGTTCATTATTCCACGTAAAAAAGCAAGCAAAATCACTAGCTGAACCATACTGGAACAAAAGGGTTGTAGGGTAGCAGCTGATTATTGACAGTTAGAAATGTATAAAAGGCAAGATCTGGATATATGACGGAAACCAAACAACACCTAGGCTTTTTTGTGGGTCTGCCAAGTTGCTTCAGACACACAAGCTGGATGCACTTTCAACTTCTACCCTAGTATGCAAGTGTACAAGCCAGTCACGCACCAAATAATTATTAAGTAGCACTATACATTTAGGTCTGAATCTTAAATTGAGTTGCTAGTTCTAACTAAAATAGACCCATCAAATCAATGGGAATTTGCAAAGTCAACATTTTTTTCAATTCCATTGATTTAATGGTCTGTTCGACTTGGGAGTAGCAATTAGATTTAGGCCATAGGCCACAGGTCACAGAAATATAGATTAGAAATAAATCATAGCTGTGACAAAATGTTGCTGTGCATCTTCAGCTTTTAATAAGACTGCTTTTGTTCAGGGTTAATTATCTCACCCTCTTCTCCTGGTTTTATTTTTCAACTGTCAAGAAGCCCTGTGACTAATACACATGCTCAATCCACATAGAGATGATTTTCCTGAATATTTATTTTAATATTTAAAAGCATTACAAACCCTGAGCACGTTGAATCATCTCTCTTGTCAGTGTCCCCATTTTGGCTTCAATCCTGTTGGCATTTCACCACATTAGTTTGCTGTTTAAGAGCATGATTGTGATAGTATATGATGACAAGATGAAAAATGGAGCTTGTTCACAATGCCAGAGCTGAAGATACTGCAATGACTGGGTGTGGAAAACAGGAATTTTGCCCACTATTGAGTTGCCATGCAGTTTTCATCATCCTTTGAAGCATATAGGTGGGAATGATCTCACCTATCCAGGATTCTCAGGATGCTGACACAAAGACATTTGTGGAACTTTAACATCTTTTCTTGCTTCCTTCTCATTTGATCCTCTGGCATACCCCACATAGACTGCAGGGACTGAACTATTTCCAAAGCCAAAATCTAGAAATGACATAAGAGTATCAAGAACAGAGAAGAGTGATTGGCTGAAGATGAGGTAATGGCTTACAAGTAAGACTTAGATTGACAGAATGTGTACTGGTGGCCAAGTCATCTCACAATGATGTCTATGGTTGGGTTGTGTCCCACCTACCCCATCCTGGGAGAACAGCAGTCATGGCCCATCCTCCTGTCACAAGGCAGTTTTCAGGAGAAGAGAGATTGTAATTCACCTTGGTATTGGTTGCCAGCCCATTAGCTGTATGCCTGATTGCATCTCCCACTGAGCCCTTTGTCAGGCTTCATTGTAGCATCTCTTTTTCTCCCATCAGGTCCCCATCTGCTCAGAGGAATGATGACATCCCCCCTCAGCATGACATTGGCACCCTGACTTGCACTAAGCCTTTTGCTTCACCACGTTCCTGAAGTAATCACGGTACCAGATGGCCTGGTGCACAGATGAGCTCATCTTTTTTCAATACAAAGTCTCTTGTGTTGCTGTGCCTTGTGGGAACAAGTGCTGCACTTGAATCTCCTTTTGTTGGACTCTCTTCAATGCAAAAGAAAAAGACATTAAAAGAGGAAAATCAATAACTAAGACCACTTCACACACTAGATAGCTGCCCCATGTGCCAATCACTTGTGTGTCATCTCTGTGCAGAGCTTGGAAAAGTTACTTTCTTAGACTACAACACCCAGAACCCACCAACTGACATGATCACTACTCAGGCAGACTAGGGGACTCTGGGAGGTGGGGTCTAGAAAATAACAACTGGAAGCTCTGGATGCAGGTCCATTACTACTACTACTACTACTATTATTATTATTATTACCTGAACATGTCAATAGATGTGTAATATTTTTGCTAAATGCAAGTACTTTTGATGAAAAAGTATATGTGTGTTCTTTCACACATGGCAACGTGCATATGGGATCTACATGATTACTTCCATAAGGGGAATCTGTTGAAGTATACTCTAGTCAGTCAAAGCTTAGATGTAATAAATGTATTCAAAGTTACAAGACTTCTTTTTTTATAGAGTTGAAACTATGTAGGAAACTCTCTTATGCTATGTAGCCTGCGGTCCTAGGCCTGGAATTTTCCATATAAAGAGAAAAATGTGGTGCTCATCACTTAATACTCTCCCAAGCCCTTTCCATCTCTTTATTCTCAAACTATTTTTTTAAATTAATATTCACATCATATTAGCTGTGCCAACAGATGAACAGATGTTCTGGTAATTAAGCACCTGCTATTTGTAATCAGTTGGCACTAGTCAAACACAAACTAGTCCTATACAATAAAGACACAATATTTTCTGGAAAATAGCTCAGGTGTGGAAGTGAACATAGGTTGAAAGCTTTTATACTTATTCATTTGTAATTCATTGATTTTACTGGCATAGTAGCAGATGGGCCGATGAGCCTACTTTGGGGAGGACTCATAAAACTGGTCTAACCCAGTGCTTTTCAACCTTTGATCCTCCAAAAATTTTGAACTTCAATTCCCAAAAGTCTCAGACAGCAATGCCAATGTTAATTGATTGTGGAGGACCAAAGCGTGAGAACTACAAGACTGCAGATGAACAATGATCCCTCTGGCTCTTGAATCAATTTGTATTCTGCCAAAACCGGAGTTTGAAGTGTATAAACCTTTTTGACTTCTCTGTGAAATGACCTCCCCTTTCATTATTTCTTCATTTTCAAAGGAGTGAGAGCTGGAAAGTTAAGGGAACATGTATCCATTGCCAATGCAGAGAAAGCAGAGGTAGGAAGACACTAAAGACAGGAAAAAAGAAGAAATTACCAGACTGACACTCTGTCCTGGCTCCCATCCAGTCTTGCTAGATAGTTATCCACCTGAGCTGAAGTATGAATGATACATATCCAAATAAAAAGTAATGCAGTTCAGACAGACAGCAGCTGGATTTTGATGTGCGTTCAGCAACAAACATTGCCCAACACATTGCTTACTTTTCAGTAGATTCAACTGTGTATCCGACCTCATGCCTCATCCCCATTCTAACTGAACTCCAGCCCGCAGCCCCCCCCCACTCCCAATGTGATTCTATGAGCAAATCTAACTGGCTGTATGGTACCATGGCCAAATATTCTAATATTTACAGATGGTGGTGGGAAATCATTTCCTGACTCCTGTGGCAATATGCTGATGCTTTGTATTCAAAGAGCCGATTCTTCTTGCCTTAACATGTCTAAACACAGTGCCATCATTGCTCTCAAAATCCACCAGCTAATCTCCAACATCAGACTCTTTTATCCTTGGCAAAGAAACTGTATCAAATTAGATTTTATTCCTTTCCAGAACTTCTACTCCACTTTGCAGGGGGCTTTTTGAGGATAAAGGAACAGCAGTAGAGAAAAAGAAGGAGTGTTGTCCTATTTGTAGGAGTGAACGCTTCCAAAAAACTACAAAAAGTCCCCCCCATGTATGTCTTCATACACACACACACACACACCCTATAGATATGTTTGGTGAATAAAACTACATTTTTCAAATATCTAGTGTTTTCAAACTGAAGAAGAAAACATGGTTTTCAAAACTTTATAGCTCTGTAATTTTGTCTCAGTTTACTCACTTACAGATAAGTAGAGAGAAGGAAAAGAGAGAGATTGAGAGATTGAGAGAGCAACAGGCATTGATTCATTCCCAACGGCTGTAGGAAATCTTCTAAAAATTTTAGGTACTATCTACAAATAAAAAAGAAAAAGTGCCACAGGAGAGTCTTAGTTGTTTTCAATTACTGTCCTCTGAATTAACATACTTGCCTAAAAAGTTGTCATTGGGCAAAATGTACATAGCAGTTCCCAGGGATCATCTCCAAATAGGCAAGCACTTTGGAATGCATGATTAAACCAAAAGGGAACTGGAGAATTACATGACATTGTTTAGGTATCATCTTCAAATAGTCCAGGCTCACTGGGGTTCCCAAACTTTCTTGGGGTCATTTACATGTTTGTAGATTTTCCTCCTTCTCCAGCCAGCCCAGAAAAATGGGCTGTATTTCCAAATGGCCTTAGAAATACACGGAACTAATACTAGCAACCTATAGGAAAGTTAATGTGTCCCATTATTGTTTATAGGTGGATTAAAGAAGCAGGCCAAATACCCCAAAGTGACTGGTGCCCAGATGAGTCCATTGGAATGGCCTCTTCTTCTGAATGGCCACAGGAATGCTTTGGACTGATACCAACAGCCTCATAAGACAGGAAAGAATTTCCTTATCGTTCACAGGCATACTGGGTTAGCACACCAAAACACCCCAAGCTAGTTGATGCCATGACTGTTTTATAGCAATATCTTCTCCTAAATGCCAGAACGATCGCTTGCCTTTGTAAATGGCCACAGGATGTATTAGAGTGATACAGGGAAAGAATCGCTGCAGGAAAGAACAGGAGTTGCATTATTGCTCATGGTTACACTGTGGGTTTACCATCAAACGCCCTACAAGTCCTGACGCCAGAACAAAGCAGTGGCTTGTTCTTCTGAATGCACCTGGGTATCATCTGTCCTTCCCCAGTGTGGTACAAGGCTTGAATCCTAAAGTGAACTGTAACAGAACAGTTCAGTGCCTCTCTGATACACTCACCAATTGGTTTGGTGGATTTTGGTGGAGATCTAGCAGTGGGAGTGGATGGCTTCCATGTCAATGGGGTGGTGAATACATCCTGTGTTTTAATCTGAACTTTAAAAAGAGCCAGCCAATATCTGAAGTCCATTTTGGGCATAGAATTCACCACCTTGGATAGGATCTTTACTTGGATCCTTGAAGATCCAAGTAAAATCCAGATTCACCACCCACTGGCACAGAAGCCACCACCTGAAATGGGGTTCTACTTTTACATTGATTTGGCATGTTGTTAGATACTTTTGCATTCTCCTGATTAATAGCGGCTATAATCCTGTATGGCTCAGTGTAGCATAGCAGGTCCACATGTAGATCTCTGCTAGGCTGCTAACCCTCCAACTTAAAAACAGCCTCTGAAGCCCGCTCCATAGCCATTCTGTGCTTCATGAGGAGTGGGCAGCACTGCAGAAGTATCTGGCTACATCCCTACATCCCTGCTACATCTCTGTAACCAGAGGTGAAATGATTATAGCAGCACTAAGACCTCCAGAGCACCAAGGTAGATGTCAGCACTGATGTCATCATTTCATGTCTGGCTATGGGAATGTCATTCTGCCTACTCCAAACAAGGCAAGGAATGGCCACGGCAGGGGCTGTTCAGTAAATCCTGAGCGGCAGGTGCTGTGGGCACTGTCTCCAAAAAAAGTTCATATGCACATACAAGGGAAATTTAAGCATGTGTTCTGTTCCTGACAGAATGCCAGGCACGGTTTGTTATGATCTACCTATTGATCATTTGCACAATTGCAGATCTGAGGGCAGGATGCTCAGAGATGGAAAATTTGTGGGGAAAAAGTTAACTTATTCTTAATTATTGATAAGCAAAAATGACTACTTCAAGTATATTTCAGTTCAAAGACATTTTAACAATTTAAATTAATTTTAAAGTAGTGTTTAATATTATATTACTACAGTCTTGGAAACTGTATATGTGTCTGGGGCTGCATGTAGCTGATAGATCACATATGAGTTGCATTTGGGAGCCTTTTTGGCCAATTGGCAGGGTATAAATGCTCTAAACTAGGGCTTTCCAAATGGTGTGCCACATGTTAGTGTGTCGCCTGAAGTGTGTAGGTGTGTCACCTACAATCTTGGAAAGTATGTTATTATCTATAAATCATATATTTTTTAAAAAATATATGAAAGGTTTTCATGAGATATGTTGTGTCCTCATACATTTTGTTATTACAATTTATGTATGTGTCTGTATCTCTTATGAGGAGTTAGTTTAACCTCCAGTTTGCTAGTAAAACTGAAATTACTGTGTGGTGAAATGATGTATGTCTAACATGAAAAGTTTGGAAAGTTCTGCTCTAAACAATAATGATAAATGAGTGATTTTCCACTTCTGCATTTGGAATACCTTGGACTCAGACCAGAATCCACACAGAAAATGCCAAGAGACCTAGTATTGCCCAGCATGTAGTCCAATGCTTTTAAGGCTCCTAATCAGCCAGAACAATCTTCAGTGATGCCTTCTTCACTCCAGATCTCTACAGAAATGAATAGAGAGTTGATGATGGAGCATGCAATGTCAGGATGTAACTAAAGGTGAGACCCCTCACCCACACACTTCCACTTTGGACACAGTTTGCTTGTTTGTGCAAATATTACACAAAAAGAGGTCAGTGTCTTTCACCATTAGAACTTCTCCTGCTTTACCTTAGCTACTGAGGAGCAGATAGACTTTCTCCAATATCATAATACCTTTTTCAGGCAGGCTGTAAAGCATGACATATAGAAAATGATATGAAAAATCCATCTGTGCACAAGTAATGGATCATGATACTTCTGTGTAACATCCCTTGTCCACTGCACACCATCCCTACATATGCAGAAGCATTATTAGGGTAAATTGGAATACGTGGGTCATAGAGTTCATAGATTCATTCCAGCCTACCAATCAGTTTTAAAGCACTGGCTTGTGCAGGGTTGTAAAATCAAGCAAGGTAAAGCTGTGTTCTATTGTAGGGTTGTTTTGTTTTTTTTCATTTAGAAGCAAGAATGAGTAGAAACAATGGAAATTCTTTCTCACAGTTAGCACTTGAACGATGAACAAAATTTTGGCGGGGAAAAAGACTCTTCCTCTTCCCACACAGCTTCCGAGCTTGACTGCCCACAACCCACTGAAACACTGACCTGCTAAGTTGAATTTGGCACCCCTCACAAAGTAACTGCTCAGCTTAGCCATTTAATGGTGAGGCCTGGATGGGCCATCTAGTATTAAGGCTAGGCTGGGAAAAGTATGGTTCACCAGGGCTTCCCGGTCTCGGGACTGAATGAAAAAAAAAAAGTTGCAAAAATAGGTAATTGCACTGCCTGAAGCCTTTGGGGAATGCAATTTGCTGTTTAGAAGCTAGTCCCACCAAGCCTGTTTAAAGCCTTAACATGTGTTGCTTTCACATTTTAAAAAGCTATTTGCGGCCAAGATCGGTCCTAGTTCCTCCTCTGCCCATAGTCTTTAAATGTCAAGTCACATACCCCTGCAGCTTTGGGAAGGATGGGTAATAGGTTGTTTTTACACCTTTTTTTGCCATAAGGTGGGTCAGGGTTTTTTGTTTTTAAAAACATTTTAAATGTATTTTTGTATCGCCTCCCAGCCCACAAGGGCTCCTAAGGCAATGAACAAATACAAACCAATTAAAACTATACAAAGATAAAACATTTTTAAAACACTCCAAAAAAACTCTAAAAAATGGTCTCAAACCTATCCTAGGATCCAGTTTTAAAATAGTTAAAACAGCTATTTCAAACACTGAATGTCATGCAGAACAGCAAGCACTGTTATTAAATGAGTAAGCGCAATTCACCAAACCATGGGGGTCAGTTAAAATGGCCTCCCGTCTAGCAATATTGCCCATCCCTCTTCTAAGCATATGAGAAGTTTGTTCTGTCTGTCTGTCTGTCTTTTTCTTTCTTTCTTTCTTCTTTCTTTCTTTCTTTCTTTCTTTCTTTCTTTCTTTCTTTCTTTCTTTCTTTCTTCCTTCCTTCCTTCCTTCCTTCCTTCCTTCCTTCCTTCCTTCCTTTCTTCCTCTCCTTCTATTTATTTTTTTATATCTTGTCCTTCTCCCAGAGTTGAGATTCAAAGTGGTTTGCAATATATTAAAAATACTCCAATAAAGTAAATTCAAAATTATTCATCAGTTTAAAACGTTCATCTGGACATTTTTAAAACATCACATTATGAAAATATTAGAGCATTTAAATCACTTAAAGTCCAGCACCTCCATTTAGGTCACTGAAGGTCTCAGGTAGGTATCAGCCTCATCTCCCTGTGAAGGGCATTCTTTAGCCCAGAAACAGCTGAAGGATGCAGTGATGCTTGTGATGTGGGATACTGTAGGCTTTACATGCTTCCTTCTTGCAACTGTGTATCACTCAATATATTTCAATAAAATATTTTGACCATTAGGAAGAAAAATATATATACAAAGAGATCTTAGTACGTGTGTATGTCTCAAAAGACCGAAAAATTCTTGCATTCCTTCGGCAATACTGAGGCCCTTTCCACACCTTACCTTCTTCCGGTGCTGCGGTGCAGGGATTGCGCAAGCAGCCTCTGGCGAGAGGCTCTTGCATCCGGGGTCCTTTGGCTCCACACGAGCTGCCTGCTCGCGCGAGAGTCCCACCTCTTCCTTCCGCAGCACAGCCTGGGGGTTTCCCAGGTTGCGCTGGGGCAGGAAGCGCGACCAGAGCAGCTCCGGAGGTTCCGCACGCCAGGTAAGTGCTCATGGGGCCCGGGAGCAATGTGCGATCGAAAATGAAAAGGTGCTTGATCGGAGCCTGCTGGCCCCTGGAGTGTCGCACGATTGTGAGTGCGTCGTGCAGATCGTTCCTCACAATCACGCAACGCTCCAGGCGCCCTTTCGCATGGAAAATGCCGGGCGAAAAGGGCCTGGGTCTCTTGCTCTTTCCCATGGGACTGTTAGTTTCAGCCTAAGATTTTCCAGTGTCACTCAGAATGATCAGGGGCCCTCTGGCCATTCAGAAAAACATGAGACATATTTGGATAACTTACAGCAAAAGCAAGCTTATGACAGCAGAAACCCATGGTGTTGATGATGGGAACACCTCCCTCCATGCTCTCAAGAGACATGCTTTCACTGTTTCCTTTGAGACTGCAGGTTTGTTGTTGCTGTGTGCCTTCAAGTTGTTTCCAACTCATGTTTCCACGGCCAAGCCTGGTCTCCAGGGCTGCTAGTAGGAATCCAGTATGTTCCTGTGGCTATTCTGAAGCACACTAGACAATTAGAAGGAGAGGCCATTGCAATGGCAGGAATACAGAATGTGTCAGGCTAGCCCTTCAGGGCACCCATAAACAATGATTAGGCTCCTGCTCTTTCCTTTGGATTTGCTGAACCCAGTCCCAGGGTGTAGAATGTTAATTTTAAAAAGTAATTAGTTACGTCTGAGAAAGCAGACAAGACAACCTTTTCTATAGAAAAGCAATCTCCGTTTATATCTTACTCAAATTACAAGTTCAAAATAAATGAACCCATTTAAGATTTTGAATATGTGTAAATACTAGTTAAAGTTTGTTTCTCTGCTTGTATATGAATAATAATAATAGTTGTTGTTATTGTTATTCTTAGTATTCTTATTATTATTTCTTACCCTCACTGCTCTAAGGCTTGAGGCAGGGTACAATGTAAGTTAAAATACAATTAAAAACACATTGTAGATTAAAATATATGAAAACACATAAAACCATTTAAAATACATCTGTTTAAAATTCATAATTAAAAATTTACTGGGTGGGCCTGCCAGAAGAGATAGTTCTTTAGAACTTTTAAAAATCTGAACAGCGTATTTTACTGTTGAACTCTATTCCAGCAGATCATTCCAAAATAATGATGTCATTTATATCTTCTAAAAAATAAAGCAATAATACAATATAATATAATAATAAATCATATGTTAGTTACAGCTATAGCTCCAAGCCCCCAAAGTAGCTGGTTACAATTACTGTATAGTGCACTTATGAAAACTAATGTTTTGCTTTTCCCCATTTCTCAGTACTAAGAAAACAGTTACTTTTAGTTACTTAACGAACAATACCACATATCTGAACAACACATATCTGAAAACTCACTCTCCTCTCCTTTATATCATTGCCACCTCAACTCCTACAGCACAGCACAAGGCAGATAAATGGACCAGCGCTTGAGCCTGTGAGATTTCCCCCTCCACAGCCCTGTAAATGTAAAGGCAATTAAAGCTATACTGTGAAGGGTAGGGGGAGCTCTTCCTTGTTAAGCTATCTATGATGTAGTCCAGAGCTTTCCAAACTTTTCATGTTGGTGACACATTTTTTAGACATGCATTATTTCGCAACACAGTAATTCAGTTTTACTAGCAAACCAGAGGTTAAACTAACCGATTATGCATATGCAGTATGCAGAGGTATATCTAGGGTGGGGAAAGGCAGCCCCTCTAATCCTGGCCCACTGCCATCATCAGTGGGAAAGAGAGCCCCTCACCTGATCCTGGCCTGTTGCCATCACCCTTGGTGAGGAAAAGACTCCAGTGAAAGCAGTGGGAGTGAGAATGGCTCAGGTGACGGGGGTCTTTCTCAGCCCAGGAAGGGACACACCTAGACACTTCAGGTGACACACTGACGTGTCATGATACACCATTTGGAAAGCCCTGATGTAGGCATATCTTCATTACTGGTAAAATGTATAACTAACAGTTGATTGATGATTGATTGATTGATTGATTGATTGATCAAAACTAGTTACTTCCAAACTCTGATCATTCTGTTTTTTTCCCTCAGCCATTCAGAAGGACAGCTGATTCCTGTGCCCATTTGGAAGGAGAGGCCATTGCTATTGGCAGGAGGTTATGCACCCTTGGGGTACTGGGGGTTGATTCCTGGGCGTCCTGTTCTTTCCTTTGGAGCTGCTCTCATAAGAGTCCAATGCATTCCTAGGGCCACACAGAAGCAGAAGCAATTGCTATGGTGAAGTGAGGACATAAAAAAAATCCCCCCTTGAACTGAAGGAGACCAAAGGCTCCTCTAGGGCAACATTCTTTTCCTACAGCAATCAGCCAAATTCTCCAGGGAGACCCACCAGCAAGAGAAGAAGAATACACTCTCCCACTCACGTTCCAGCCGCAAACTGACTGAAAGTAATAACACAGCCATCATGATGAGTAACCACTGATAGCCTTCTCCTCCATGCCGCCTTCTCCTTCATGCCTTAACTTGCATGAATTTATCTAATTCTCTTTTAAAGCTTTCCAAGTTACTACTCACCACTTCATCTTGTGGTACATCTTCCTAGAGTTTAACCGCACATGATGTAAAGACGCATTTTCCATTCATCTATCCTAAACTTCCCACAGTTCATTTTATTGGGTAACTGTGGGTCTAGTATCACAACAAAACTTCTTCTTATCTATTTTCTTCATAGCATACAAAATTTTATGCCATGTCTATCATGTAGTAGTTAACTTTCTTGATTTCCTGAACAGTCTAAAACTTGGTAATCTTTCCACACTGAAGCATTGTTTTAGTCCTTGGATCATGTTGTCTGCCTTTTCTACTTCTTTCTCAGCACTACAATGTCCTTTCTCAAGTGCAGAGACCAGAACTGTATTCCAGTGAATATTCAGTCCCTTCTATGGGCAATATGATGTTGACAAGAGTCAGTGTGGTATAGTCATTTGAGTGTTGGACTAGGACTCCAGAAGACCAGGAGTTGAATGCTGACTTATCCATGGAAACCCACTGGGTGATCTTGTGCAAGTTACATTCTCTCAGCCTCACAGGAAGGCAATAACAAACCCCCTCTAAACAAATCTGTTTGAGAAAACTCTATGATAGGGTCATCATAAGGATCTCCTTGAAAGCACATAACAAATAACAATGATCTTGCCAGTATCATTTTCTATGCCTTTTCTAATTATTCTGAATATGCATCAGGCCCTGAGGGGCCAAAGTAACAACAACTATTTACTACTACACCCATCACCACTATTTTCATTGTCCTTTGACAAGTATTTTGATTTCAATATAGCACAAAATCTTCCAAAGATTTCCTATGAAATGTGGAACCATATATTTGGAACAATGAAACAATACATTTCAGCTACAATTCCATAGCTGTACTTGTAAGAAAGTTCTTCTTGTTGTTGTTTTCCAAATAGATTTAAGCCTCACAACCAAAATATGGTGGCAGCTTTGGAGCCAGAATTCCTTTAGGACTGTTCACAAATTTGATGGATTTGGGAGATAACAGGCCTGCTGGGAAGTAGCTGATCTTAAGAGAAGCCTCCAGTGTGAAGAGCAGACGTGACAATGGAGATGGCCCAGCCTATATCATGCAGCCTTTCCAGACACTGGGAAGAACTAGCAAGGCTTGCCAAGAGAAGTGTGTGCCAGCATTTAGAGGCCTCTAAGGACTGTGCCCAAGCATGTACATCCGCCTCCTCACTTGCTCCTTTTTCTGCCTCAGGCACTGGATTTTGCTTATATGGGCAGACTGACGGTGGAGGAACAAGGCCAACTGGGCAAAATTCCACACAACATTTTATCACATGAATACAAGAAAGACCCTTTTCAGTCAGGCCAAAGTCCACCCATTCTGTTCAAACAGTAGCAAGCCAGATGCCTATGGGAAGTCTATAAGGAGGATATATTTCTAAATATATTTTTTATTATTTATTATTTAGAAAGACCAACCACTTATTGAACATTATACAAAGATTATTAAGATCTTAATTTATAATACATTATAATACATTATAATATAACTGTCATCTCTCTTCATATAGAAATTTAAAAAATACAAAATGATAAATATATCAATTTTGCTGTTGTTATTTTCTCATTACTAATAATCTATCACCTATTCATTTATTCTTCTTATCCTTCTTCTATACTTATTACTCATATGCTCTCCTATCTTATTTCCGTATAATTTATTAGACATTTCCAGTCTAATTGTCTAATTGTTTAATGTTTTATTATTCCTATCATTTAAAAGTGTGGTTAGTTTATCCATTTCTATCATGTTGTATAGTTTTAACAGCCATTCTTCCTCTGATAGTAGCTGGTCTGCCTTCCATCTTTGAGCATATATGATGTAATCATATATAATAATATTTTCCAATGTTTTCTCTTAATTTGAGTATCTATAACATTTAACGTATTTAATAGATACACTTCGGCTTTCATTGGACATTTTAAGTTAAGAATGTCTGCTATTACCATATAGATTTCCCACTCCTCATCAAATTTTCTAGCTTTGTCACATAGCCACAACGTACGGTAAAAGGTTTCCTTTTTTTTTCTCCCCTGGCATTTCCAACTTTGGTCTTTTGTTCCCTTCTCCATTTTGGCTATTCTCTCAAGTGTTCTCACCTATAGAGGTTTTTGTAGTAATTCTCTTTCAAATTATAAAATTTTGTAAATTTCAAATTTTATTCCATGTTTTCATCCAGTGGTCTAACCGAATTAGATGGCCATGGTCTTGTGGCCAACTAATCATGCAATTGTTTATTATTTCTGTCTCCAATTCTATTTTTAATAAAAACTTATAAAATTTTCTGATCTTGTGGTTTTCCCTTGATTGTAGGAATGTATCAAATTCTGTTTTATTATGTTCTAATCCATCAGAATTTAAGTCAATTTCAGTGGTGGAGCTTGGAGTGTGTGGAGGGCGGGTGGGAGGGGAGTGGGGCTATGGTGCCAGGGGAGGGGCCACTGTGCATGGGGGCATGGCTGCAGTGTGTGTGGGTGTAGCCAGGGCCCATGGGGGTGTGGCTACGGGCTGGGACACCCCAAAAACATTGCCACCTGGGGCGAACTGCTCCCTTGCCCCCCCATCCCTACTCGATTGGTCAATTTAGAGTCTTTCTGTCAATTGTTTGTATAATAGCCATGGACAATTAATTCCTTCTGTCAATAATTCTTCACTTGTTCTTAGTTGCAGTTTCCCTCCATTCTGTTTAATTAAATCTTTACAGGTTAGCCATTTGTCTTGTAGGGTTTTTTCATAGCTGTGGGATGACATGTGGGGATACCCAAAGGGGTATTTTAGTGTGAATTTTATCTTTATGTCTTTGCCAAATATTGAGTAGGGGTCTTCTTATTTGATGATTATTGAATTCTCTGGTCTCCCTTACTTTTTCTATACCACACAAAAGCATGCCATCCCATATGCAAGTTAGTGCATTGGCCCCTCCACTTTCACGAGGGTTCGGGGCACAAAATCCTTGTGAGAGTGGAAAAACCACAAACAACTCCCCCTCCCTGTGATCCCCCTCCCATTCTCTTCCAGGGCTCTCCTTCCATTCCTTTGTCTTTTACACACCAAGGCCAGAGGCAAGGGAATGGGAGGGGGGCTCCAGAGGGAAGAAGGAAGGTGCACACGTGTGTCCCCCCTTGCCTTTTGTCTAGGCACTCGCCTTCTTTCTCCACACCTGGCAAAACACAAAGGGATGGGAAGAGCAGAATTGGGGGAGGGAAGGCATGTGGGTACCTTATGAATAATCAAATTTGCGAAGGTCAAACCTGTGAATGTGGAGGGAGGACCATAGCCTTGAGCTGTATTGTTCTTTTATTTTTAAGTAATATGTAGTCTAGTACCCATGACAAAGTACATGCATGGTGGTATAGTTTTAAGTCAGGAAGTCCTACCCCCCCCTTTCTTTGGTATCTTGTATTACTTTCAGTTATACTTTGTTTTTTTTCCACCCCAGATAAATTTGGATAAGTCTTTGTTCCATGCTTTAAATGTAGATTCATTTGATATAATTGGTGTGTTTTGAATAAAAAGGTAATTTTGGGCAGCACGTTCATTTTTTTTTATATAATTTATTTTTAAAAAGAAATCACATAAATAAAAAAAATAGATACTAAAATTAAGAGAAGTCTCCATGGATAAGACCTAAAGATGATACAATGTAGACATAGGAGTATATAATATTACATAACATATAAAACAAATATACATACTTTAGACACATACATACTTTCTAACTTCAGATCCAATCATTCCTCGTCCTCTTTGGCTTCCCAACTAGGTTGTCCTTAGGATAATAAATTAACTAGATAAATGAGAATCTATTTCCACCCTTTAAATACATCAGGGCTCTACTAATATTACCTCATTTGTAACTTTAAGTGTTAACATTAATACTTATGGAGATACGTTTATACTGAATATAAATAAGATAGGTTGGATAAAATCTGATCATCTCTCTCTTCAATCAACAAAGCTCGCTATCATCAAATCTCTCCATTTGCTTATAAAGAATTGTATAACTGGATCCCATTTCTTAACAAGCTTTCCAAGAGGTATCCCTCTTAATAGTGTTGTCAGCTTATCCGTAAGTGCCATGTCAAACAATTTTATTTCCTAGTCTTCTACATTTGGTATTTCTGATTTTTTCCAAATTTTAGCATAATTGATTCTTGCAGAGCCTGCCATGTAAAATACGATTTCACCATATTTCTTTTCCAATTTGTCTTCTGGCATACCCAATAAATACATTTACGGTGACATGTGAAAGTGGAGACCCAGAATTTTTTCAATCTGCAAATGTATTTGCTTCCAATACCTCCTAGCTTTTTGACATGTCCACCATATGTGGTAAAAGGTGCCCCTTTCACTTCCACACTTCCAAGATTTATCACTACAATTATATATCTTTGCCAGTCTCTCAGGAGGGAGATATCACCACAAGTGCATTTTATAAATATCTTCTTTTAATTTTTGGCATGCTGTAAATTTAAGTCTTCTCTTCCAAGTTTTCTCCCAGTTTTCTATGTCAATTGGGTGACCTAAATTTTGAGCCCAGCATATCATTGACTCTTTAATAATCTCCTCTTCAGTGTCACATCTTAACAAAGTTTGATAAATTAAAGATATTTCTGGGATTTCTTCTCAAAGATTATCTCATCAAAAGCTGTCTTTTCTATTTGGAAACCATTTATTTTCATCTGCATTTTAAACTTCTCATTTAATTGTCTATATAATAGCCAGTGACAGTTGATACCTTCTTTTCTTAATTCTTCCTGAGTTTTTATTATAACAGAATCACCATGGGTTTTTATTAAATCTTTATGTTATCCATCTATCTTGTAAGATATTTTCTCTTTTTTATAAGGCTTCTTGTGGCGAAAGCCATAGAGGTGTTTTCAGATATATCCTTAATCTATATCTTTCCCAAATTTTAGTATTGGTAGTCTTATAGAATGGTTGTTAAAGTCACTATGAACTATATCTTTGTTATATCCAATATATGTACGCCAGCCAAAAGCTAAGTCAATGCCTTCTAAAGTCAGAAGTCTACTATTCGATAGCCTCACCCATTCTCGAAACCATTCTAAGCAACATGCATGGAAGTAAAATCTCAAACTGGAGAGTGATAATCCACCTCTCTCTTTAGCATCACACAATATTTTATGTTTAATCCTTGGTGTCCTCTCATGGTATATGAAATGTGAGATACCTCTTTGCCATTTTTTGAAGACACACTAATTATTGATTATAGGAATGGTCTGAAACAAAAATAACAACTTTGGCAACACTGTCATTTTTACAGATGAGATATGCCCAAGCAGAGATATTTTCAGTTTTTTCCAAGTCTGGAAATCTTTACTAATTTCTTTCCAAACCCACTCATAATTGTTTTTAACGAAATCAGAGTTTTTCTTTGTTAAATATATTCCCAGGTATCTTACTTTAGAGTTTGTTGTAAAACCTGTATAAACAAACAAGTTTTTTTCTTCCTCTTTGTTTATATTCTTTGTCAAAATGTTAGATTTATCTTCATTCACTTTCAGCCCAGAAGCTTCCTCAAATTTCTTTAATATCTTTTTTTAAATTTTTAATTCCTCTCGCTGGACCTTCTAATATAACCACAATATCATCTGCGAAAATGTGTATTTTAATTTCATGTCCTCTTACTTTAGTGCCCTGAATTGAATTATCCAATTTTATGCACTTGATCGAGATTTCAATGGCTAATATAAATAATAAAGGGGAGAGGGGCATCCTTGCCTTGTCCCTCTGAGAATTTCTATTCTCTCAGGTTTTTATCCATTCACAATTATTTGGGCCATTTGATTTCTATACATTGTTTTTATGCTGTTCAAAAATGTATCTCCAACTTGAAATCTTGATATAACTTCAAGCATAAAATCCCAACTTAAGCTATCAAAAGCTTTCTCAATATCCATGATTTCCTTCCTGGCTAATTTCCTTCCTGGTTGATGTTCAAAGTATTCAGTCACATCCAGGATACATCTCATATTATCTTTAAGATGTCTATTAGGCAAGAACCTGGCCTGTTCTTCTTCTATTACATCTTTCAATATATTCTTTAATCGGTTCACTGATATTGATGTAACTCTTTTATAGTCTACATTCAATAAAGATATTGGCCGATAGTTCTTAGGTAAAAGAGGATCTTGATCTTCTTTCGGGATCAAAGTTATATAAGCTTCTCCCCAGGATTTAGGTACCTTCCCCTCAAACCCTGTGTTCATAGTTGCTTGAAGTGGCAAAATCAACTCATCTTGGAGAACTTTATAGTACATTGCTGAGAGACCATCTGGACCAGGAGCTTTATCCTTTTTAGTTAAATGAATTGATTCAACAATTTCTTTTGGGCAGCACATTTATTTTAATTGTCGAGATTCATCCCAGGAATAAGTTAAACTGTATCCATTTTGAAAATATTTATTTCACTCCAGATTCTTTTATAATTACAGTAGAGTCTTGGTTATCCGACCTGCGGTTATCCAGCCCTCCGGATTAACCAACGCCACGGCTGCCTGGGGGCGTGGCTGTAGGCATTTCCGCGCCCTCAGACACGCCCAATACGCCCCAGGCCCGCCCCGACATGCCCCCCAAATGGCGGCCGTCACGGGCCTCCATGTAATCTGACCCTTACGGTTATCCGACCCTCCGCCCGCCCGTTTAGGTCGGATAACCGAGACTCTACTGTACACTCAAATAATTAGGAAGCCTATAAGCAAGATATGGAGTACAATTGCATCCTCTTCTTCATGCTCCCCAACAATTATTATAAAGAAGCATATTCCTTCTGGTAAAGGAGCTGATGTACGGTCCTGCATTTCCCATCGTTCAGTATCATTGGATAATCTTAGGTTTTGCTATGATGGGAAAATGGGAGAACCTTTCCACTTTTTCCACACCATGCATAATTGGTGCATACACAGGTATCACGTCTTCTTCTTAGTAGCCTTTTTTCTACCCTAAACAATTTCCAATAAGATCATTGCTCTCATGATCATTTCGGTTGCCCTTTGCTGAACTTTCTAGCTCTTCAGGATCCTCTTTTCAGATACAGTACTTAACAGTATGTAATAGGCAAAATGCAAGTGCTAGCTGTGACCACAGTAGGCTGTTGTTGTGGTTTTCAAGTAGTTTCCGACTTATGGCAACCCTAAGGTGAACCTGTCACAGGGTTTTCTTGGCAAGATTTGTTCAGAGGCATTTTGCCTTTGTCGCCCTCTGTGTCTGAGAGAGTGTGACTTGCTCAAGGTCACCCAGTAGATTTCCATGGCTGAGCAATGATTCAAATCCTGGTTTCCAGAGTCCTGGTCTAATGCTGAAACCACTATGCCACCATGCCACCCTGTTATTGTTGTGCACCTTCAAGTCACTTGTAAATAATGGTGACCCTAAGGTGAACCCATCATAGGGTTCTCTGAGGCCGAGAGTGTGTGGCACGACCAAAACATTCAGTGGGTTCCCATGGCCAAGAGGAGAATCAAAGCTTGGTCTCCAAGGTTGCAGTCCAATGCTCAAACCACCTTGCTCAAACCACGACACCACCCTCTCTCTCATTTTTGTCCTTACCACCCTAAATAACTAGCTGGCATGGGTAGACTTGGCTGTCTCATGACTCACCCACTACTGCACATTGTGTATGACCGAACTGAAAAGCACTGGTTCTAACACTGATTTTGAAAGGACTGCTCATGTCCCTCCATTATAAGAACTGAGTATTATTTCTTTTTCTAGGAGCAGGGAGAGGCCAGTGGGACGTCATCTATATATACTTCCTAGTGTGTTTGAGAGATATATTATGTTTAGTTATACCTAAAAGACAACTATTTGTGTATTATTCCTAGTGTCGTCTTCCAACAGAAACAGTTACAACATGGGGGACGTGAGTATGATTACTTTTTGGCTACATTTCTCACATTAAATAGACTTCATTAAATCCAGTATTTCTGCCCTTGCGTTGGATGTCATTTAAACTGTTACATTCCTAACAGATTCTTACAGACCTGGGGATTTTAAAGAAAGGCGGGCAGCAAATATTCTGTGCCATAAAGATCCAAGGTGGAGTAATGACTGGAATGTTTAGCTATATCACATGAAAACCTATCGCTGTCTCCTCCTGGCTTCACATGTACACCTGATTCAGGCTTTTGATGAAGTGGGCACTAGTCTAGGAAAGCCTCTGTCACAGCAAATTTGTCAGTCTTTAAACTTTAAACTGTCACAGCACTTTTTGTTGTTTCTGAATGAAATATTATGTTTGGAGGCAGGAAAGGTTCAAACTGTTAAGTTCAAACTGTTATGAGCCAGGAAGGAATTTGGCATAGAAAAAGGGTATTTACTTTCCACTTCACCACATTAACAGGATCCTTATCATACAATTCTAACTCAGATCTATATAAGCACACCATAAGCCTCTCACAATGGCTTCCTTCAAGGGTTATAAAGCAGCTGCTGTGGCCAATTCCCTTAGCCAAATTCATGGGATTGGGATTTATTTTATGTGAACTCATAAACTCTGCACAGAGACACTCATCTCGTTCAAAGTATGCCCGTGCAAGTGTGCATCCTGGTTTGCTTTTCTCAGACACCTAGAATTAAAATTATTCAGAACCCCAAGACCACTCCCACCCCCACATGTGTATTGTATGTTTGTGGAGAGACTGTATTTGATAAATGCAGAATGAAGGGGGGACCTTTTTTTTTGGTGAAACTGTGAGAAAAAGGCTTTCCCCAATGAACTCTCACAGTGGCTATTTCCGCACTATAGAATCATAAGAGTTGGGAGAGACCTCAGGGGCCATTCAGTCCAACCCCCTGCTATGCGGGAACACCCATCAACGCACTCCCAGCAGATGACCATCCAGCCTCTGCTTAAAAACCTCCAAAGAAAAAGACTCTACCACACTCCAAGGCAGCGTATTCCACTGCCGGACAACTCTGACCGTCAGGAAGTTCTTCCTGAGGTTCAAGTGGAATCTCCTTTCCTGCAGCTTGAATCCATTGCTCCTTGTCCTAGTCTCTTGAGTGGCAGAAAACAAGTCTGCTTCCTCCTCGACATGACATCCCTTCAAATATTTAAACATGGCTATCACGTCCCCCCTTAACCTTCTCTTCTGCAGACTAAACATACCCAGCTCCCTAAGCCATTCTTCATAGGGCATGGCTTCCAGACCCTTCACCATGTTGGTCTCCCTCCTTTGGACACGTTCCACCTTGTCAACATCCTTCTCGAATTGAGGTGCCCAGAACTGGACACAGTATTCCAAATGAGGCCTAACCCATGTAGAATAGAGTGGTACCATTACCTCCCTCGATCTAGACACCATACTCCTATTGATGCAACCAAGGATTGCGTTGGCTTTCTTGGCTGCCGCGTCACACTGCTGACTCACGTTCAGCTTGTGATCTACCAAGACTCCTAGATCCCTTTCACATGTACTGCTATCCACCCACGCGTCCCTCATCCTATCTTTGTGCATTCCATTTTTTCTGCCTAAGTGTAGGACTTTATGCCTGGCCCCTCCCGAAACTGCACACCCCAGGATTCCATACCATGTTGAAAGTGGAGTCATAGCGCTATAACAGTCTAGTGTGGAAACAGCCAAAGTCTGCTATGACCCATGCCCACTTCTCTGCCTCTCATTCACCAACCTAGAGCTATCTTACTCATTTGTACTGACGTAGAAATCATAGTAATTCTCACTCCCTTTCTTTTTTGTCTCTCTCTCTCTCTCTCTCACGCAGGCCCACACTCGCCGTTCTTCCAGCGTGCCCACTCCCGCCCTTCCACCCTCGCGCGCGCACACGCCTCCGATCCCCTCAGAGGCGGCATCACCGCGCGCCTTTTCGCGCGCCCAGCCCCCGAGACGCTGTCTCGAGGTGAGCCCACGCGCACAGAGCCCTACCTGCTCGCTGCCTCCTTGCTCCGCCCCCTGCCGCCAGAGAGGGAGGGAGGGAGGGAGGGAGAGGGAGCCAGAAGAGCGCGCCCATCCCGCCGCCGCCCCAGCTCCTCGCTCGCAACTTTCTTTCCAGCTCCCTCCTCCAGGCGCGCCGCTCTCCTCGCCGCCGCCGCCATGCGTCTTCCTCTCCCGCCGGCCCGGCGCTGCGCCCTGAAGAAGGAGGGCTGCCCCGCACCGGGGAAGAGCCGATGAAATGCTCGGAGGAGGGGTCCCCCCGCGGCACCAGGTAAGGATGGAGCGCGGTGCTGCCGTGAGCGCCGGGCGGGAGGGTAAAAGCGCAGGTGAGCGTGGGACCGAGCTAGCCGGGAACTCACCTTGGATTCAAATATCCGTTTCAAGAGGGGCGGCGGCGGCGGCGGCGGCGGGGGGGGGGAATGATTCCGGACGAGGAAGGGGAAAAAAAAAACCCCACAAACCCCTCGCATTTCGGCGTTGGTCCCCAAAACTTTGGAGACTCGTCAGGGCAGGTGTTGCCTCGTCGTGCATTCTCTGCACACACAGCAGTTTATTAATGCGGACGGGCTGTGCAACGCGCAACAAGTGGGTGCGTGTGCTTTAAAGAGAAGATGTTGGGAGCCAACTTCGGTGCTTTTGTAAGGTGTGGGGAGGGTGTGTGTCTCTCAAAATTTCGAAAGCAGTTTCCAGTGTCGCTCCTTCCCCCGACTGATTTAGGACTCTGTGGATTAGATAGAGAAACAATCTATGTGTATTTAAACGGTCCTAAGACAGTGATAAGCATATTCTTGATTTATGTAACTTGCTTGGGACATGATAATCTGGATCAAACTGGGTTTGATGTCCCAACTGGTTTGGTTTTATCTACAGTCTTTACTTTCTTTGCACCTGACTAAATCAAATGATTGATTTCTTACGCAGATTAAAAGCCTAACAGTGTGAGACAACTTTCTGAACTTGTCCAAGGATATTTGCCCTGTTTTGCCATGAAATGAAGACTAGTATTGAGAGGGAGGGAAGAAAGTGAAGAAACAGGAAAGAATGTCTGTAGTAGTAAGAAGATGAGGGATGGTGCTATGGAAATGACTGAAGCCACAATGGGATGCATATTTATTTGGGGACAAGCCTCCTTTGAGTTCAAGGTTTATGACTTCTGAGCAACTGTGCTTTGGACAAGGCTGTGAGAGTGTGAATTGAGGACCGTTAAAACCCACAGGAGCAAGCAAACTGCTGTTATTTCATTCTCCCAAGTGTTGTCTGATCATACTGGGCTACAAGATTGTTGTAAGGCTTACTGAGGGGATGGCTGTGAAGTGCTTTGTGCAGCTGGGGCAAACACATGCTAAATTTACTTGTCAAAACATTGCTGCACTGCTTTATTACATCTGATTTGCCCTCTTGTCCATTCAGGTGAACTAGAATAAACATGCCATTGAAAATTTGGGGTCTAAAGGTGACTCAGAATGGATCTGTGTTTATGATCTTCAACCAAATGCTTCCAGAGATTTAAGCTGTTGACTTCAGTGGGGTAAAATCTGCTTGGAACCCATGCTTCTTTCTTGAGTAGGAAGCTGAAGGTACACCTGAAGAATGTCCAAATGCACATTTCTCTGTGGTGAATAATTCTGCAATTCACATACTGTAGTATTTTCATGAAGACTGACAACAAATGGAATGAGTGGGTGTGTCGATGTGGAATTAAATCACACAGACAGCATGCATGTGGGCTTGTGTGGTCCTCTGTGTGTTTGTAAATGTGTCATGTGGATGGCAGGCCCTCTCTTTGCTAACTTAATTGTGTATGTTTTCTACACTTGCACAATTGTTGGTAATGTTCTTTTGGAGGCTGAAACTTAAAATGAAGTAGCGTGAGAACGGACAAGCTCAAAAAGAGATATTGCTGCCACAAGTGGCTTTCTCAGCTGAGCAGAGTCTTCTATGAATAAAATGGTAAAGACTTCAGTGATCCTCACCACTTGCAATATTTTTTAATCCCCAATATTGCTGCTGTTGTTGAGTCAGAACTATTGGGAAGGGCTGAATAGATATTTTGGTGGAGCTAAGGCCTTCTTTTTACACAAGGGTGTATATGTTTTCAAAAAGCTTGTCAGGAGGTGCTTGATTCTTTGCATGCCTTCATACAACTGTCTGCTGGAGGTATTAGCCTAAGTCGGGGGATTTCATTTCCCAGAAGCTCCAGCCAGCATGACCAGGGATAAGAAAAAAGGGAGCTATAGGTAAGAATACTGTTGGTACACAGCACTAACTGTTGCACACTTTCCAGGGCTGCACAGTAGTGGCAAGGGAATGCAGGAAAAAAAATCTGTCAGCACTGACTAGTTTATTTCTCCAGAGCCTTAACTTCTTTTTCTTGGCTGTTCCATCTACAACCTTTTTTTCTTGTATTGCCATCTCCTCTTCTGGCATAATTGCACCAGCGAGATTCCACCTATGGTCTGAAACATCTGGAGAGCCGAAGGTTCCCCTTCCTTATTCTGAATAAATAACTCTAACCCAAGCGTCTTATTGACAGAACTGTAATTGTGGGGCATGTTGAACAGACATTTCTATGGAGCCAAGCCCTTCTCACACAATGTTGTCAAAAAGGAGGCAGATGTATCAGCACTGCCTTTATATGTCCCTTCATATCACTGCCTGTCCTAGCTAATCAGTCTGTGCTGCCTGTGAGGAACCTTTGACCCTCTGAATGCTTTGGACTTCATCTTCTGGGAGTCCCAGCCAGCATGGCCAACGGTAATGAAACATGGGAACTGTAGTCTAAACACTAGGATGGCAAATGTTTCTCCACTCCTGCTCTAAATAAACTGACTTCTTTTGATTGGCCTAATAAAAGTATCATCTCAACATATGTTTTGGATTTTGCTATATGAAGTCAAGAGTGGCATTGCTGCTGTTTTTCTTAACAAATAAATGAGGGAAAGAAAGAGACAGTGGAGGGTGAAGGGAGAGATGGAGAATAGCCAGAAATTTACAGAAGAGAGAAAAAACATAAACATTAAGTATTATCTGATAATTAACCTCACTGGAGAATTAGAAGCAGACTATGTGCATGCAGGAGACCATAAGGATAAAGATCAGTTTATAGATGACACTGATGTTTTGAACAATGTGGTATTTCATGTGGAAACAATGGTTTCTCGTGGGTTTCCCTAGAGGAGCCCCAGCTCACCTATATCAGGAATATCTGGATCAGAGACAATTTAATAACCCTTTTAAATTAAATAGAGGGAAGCTGGATTAGACCAAAGCATTCTTGTTTAACTGGATAGGGGCAGGTAAGTCAGCCAATAAGGTTTTAGGAGCTCCATTTTCATGTGAAGCGATTTGCACAGAAATTACGACTGTGCGCTGTGAACTACCAGATTCATCAGAAGCCTTTCACATTACAGTATTATAGCACTATTATTCCATTTTAACTGCCATGGTTCCATCCTATGGAATCCTGAGGTTTGCAGTTCAGGGAGGGGCATTTTCA
The DNA here is from genome assembly GCA_948472985.1 of Iguana delicatissima. Lineage (NCBI taxonomy): Eukaryota > Metazoa > Chordata > Lepidosauria > Squamata > Iguanidae > Iguana > Iguana delicatissima. The sequence continues at coordinate 204,718 of CAOKZL010001990.1, read as the reverse complement.
ATTCTCAGTCAGACAATTATACTGCCTCGCCAAATTACAAACTCCAGGATTCCATAGGATGCAGTCATGTCAGTTAAAGTGGAATAGTAGTGTGACAATTGCATCGTGTGACAAAGTCCCAAGATTGCACTGGGTCTGGAACAGCTAATGCCTATCTGTCTAAATATGCTTTCTTCAGAAGCATGGGCATAGGTTAGGTTTATTTCCTTTATCTCATCCTCTATCTGATATAGCCTATGACAGCAGCAGAATTGCTTACTCTCTCATGGTTCCTTCCACCAGTGGGTATGGCTTAACTAATCAGGTCTTCACTGTTTAATGTTACCTCTGAACAGAGGCTCATGGTTTGTTTCTCAAACAAACAAACAAACAAACAAACAAACCAAGAATAAGTCCTTGTTTGTGATTCCTGCTTGTTGACAAGCCAAATTCCTGGTTAAGTATGCTGGTCTTCTTTGCAAGAGGTGAAATGAAGCAAAAATCCAATTCCTGTTGAGTCAGAACTGTCTGGAATTCTAGTTTATCGCTGTACAGTATATAAATGTGGCCAGTGTTCTGTCTAAAGAAGTACTATTCAAAGTTATGGTCCATGGACTAGTAGTAGTCCATGAGCTATCACCTGCCAGTCCCTGGCAATTTTCCAAGAATGAAAGAATAAGTTGCAGTCACTGGCACATTGGGAGAGAAATGCCAGTCACCTACATCAGACAACATAAGAAGCACTGCTCTAAAGTACAGGAGGCTGATTGTAGTGTATGCACATCCTTCACTAATTCTTCCATAGAGAGTAAGCAAAATAATTATCCAAACTTTCCACACTGCAAATTCAGTCTCGCAGTAGCCAGTACAATAATCTAGGCTGAGGAAGTGAGAGTAAAATACTTGCTCAAGGCTTCCTTGTAAGTTTCACAGCTGAGCAGGGATTTCAAACTGAGCTTTCCTACACTGCAAGCTCAGCTCTAACCACTGCATCACGTTGTCTCAGTCCTTGTGAAATGTGACTGGAAAATTCATATTGGGTACACTTTACAGTTCAGAGGAGTTTGTCTTTGCCTTCCTCTGAGGCTGAAAGAGTGTGACTAAAGTCACTCAGCAAGTTTTCATGACTGAGCAGAGATTCAAACCCTGTTCTCTAGAATCACAGTCCAGTGCTCAAACTGCTTTACTGGTTGTTGTTGTTAACTGCCATAAAGTCAACTTCAACTTTTCATGGCCCTATGGACCTCCAAGACATCCTATCATCAGCCAACCTGCTCCAGTCTTGCAGATTCCTAGACGTGTCTTCCTTAATTGAGTCTATCCACATGTAATGGAGTCTTCCTGTTGTTCTTCTGCCTTCTACCTTAGGAAGCAATAGTGTCTTTTCTAGTGAGCCATGTCTTCTCATGATATGGTAAAATTATGACAGTCTCAGTTTAGTCATCTTGGCTTCTAGGACAGTTCAGGCCTGATTTGCTCTAGAACTTATTCATTTGTCTTTTTAGCAGTCCTGGGTATCTGTTGAACTCTACTACAGCATCTCATTTCAAATGGGTGGATTTTTTTTCCCTATCAGCCTTTTTCATTCTGCAGCTTCCACAACCATACATAGAAATTGGAAATACGATGGTATGGACAATCCTAACTTCAGTATTCAATGATATGTTTTCACACTTCAGGATCTTGTCTGGTTCCTTCATAGCTACCCTTCCAAGTCCTAGTCTTTTGATTTCTCGAATGAGGGCTCCATTCTTATTAAATGCCATGGCTGTATTCTGTGGAATTCTGGGGTTTGTGGTTTGGGGAGGCAGTGCAGCTGTCTGGCTAAGAATTCTAAAGCCCCTTCTTGAATAGCAAATCCCAGGATTTCATAGGATGGAACCATGCATTAAAGTGGAATCGTAGTGCTATAACTGTGTAGTGTTAAAGGACCTGTGGTTGTGCCTCACCTGCTCTTAAACCTTTTTCTATAGATTAATTCTTCTGATCAGATATGTTAGTCAAGTTTTTAAAAACATGCCTATGAAATGAAGGGGAAGTCAGAAATCATTTGCCCCCACCTGGAATCCAGCACCTGCTGCAGGCAACAGAGGCATTGTAGTTGTTGGGACCAGCACAAAAGGTACAGGATGATTTTTTCCCCAGCTCCTGGCATACAATGTATTTTTAAAGCTATCTTTCTGGGGGACCTATATCTCTGCAAGTGTGTGTATATGTTTAAGATCTGTGTAAAAGACACATATCTACAATGTGGCAGGTACAGTTTAGCCTCTATTGATGCCATGAACATAATAGGATTAAAAAGCAGCAGACCTTAATTGAAAAGCAGGTGTTATTGTGCTATTAAAAAGAAACCCAATTTTGCTGAACTGGCAGCTCCCCTGCAACCCTTTTCTTTGGTTTTGCAGGTGGGTGGAGTGGAGAGTGAAATCTGTCCAACAGAGAAGCTTTTCCTTCCTGGTTGTTATAAGAAGTAGCTTTATGAGGATATAAAGAAGCAAGGCAGCAGAGATACTTTTAAGCCAAAGAAGGAAACTGTGAAAACACAAAACGTACATGAGAATTTTGTTTTAGATTTTAGTAGGTAAGGGTTACTGGGATCTATTTCGCTTTCCCCCTGCTTTTCTTTTCTTTCCCTACCCCCCCTCAGCATCTCAAAGTCTACCAGAGAGTCAGGTGGAAAAAACTAGCAGGAGTGGTGTAGAAAAATGGAGAAGACATTCATACATCTAGAATTAAGGAGGAGACTTCAAGACTGCATGGCTCAGACCAAGAATTTCTTCACATTGTCAGAATTCATGTACAAATTGACTCCTTTCCTCCATAATCCTTCATTTCAGCAGCCTCAATGCCATTAAATATTGTTGGAGATGTTAAACAGCTGGTTGTTGGAAACTCTTGCGACTCAGTTTCAAACCACCCAAAGGTCTATCAAGAGATGATGATGACAATTATGATTTCTCACATTTATTTCCCACCATTCCTGCAGTGGTATATGACAATTAGCATAGTTCAAAGTCAGACTATGTGAGAGGGAGTGACTGGCCTGGGGTCATCTGAGGGCTGGCTCTCCCAAACTACCGTTCCAGCACTCTAACCACTACACTGTGCAGGCTCTCTGATGTATATTCTGTTCACTCATGTTACAGATAGATAATAGATATATCAGATGGAAAGATATCTGGACTTTTCATAACTGGAAGTACTTCCTCACTGTACTTCTTCATGGTCTTCATAGATGCCTTCTTCATGATAACGATGTATGCACTTGGAAATCCCTATTTGAAATCTTGTTACTAGGGTGAAGTCACTAGGATGCCTTAGGCAAAACTCTGGGCCCAGAAAGCAATCTATGGATAATAATGCAGTCATCCCCCCACATTCGCTAGGGTTAGGGGCACAGGACCCCCCATGAAAGTAGAAAAACCTTGAATAACTCTAGGCCCTCCCAAATTGTATTTAACACACACAAAAGTACGATCACCATATTCAACCCACCATGGATTCCTTTGAAGGTTCCTTTAAAAGGCAGAAGTGGGTAGCAGGTAGGTTTTACTGCCACCTCCACTGCTGTCCCACACCATTTGTGATAGGGACTTACAAGCCTTGTTGGCAGTTTCTCAGTCTCACGAGGCTTGCAGTCCCTGTTAAAAATGGCATAGGAAGGCAGCAGAGGTGACAAATAATCCGTGAATAATCAAATGCACAAAAGTGAAACCCACAAATGTGGAGGCTGATTGTACATGCTGCCAGCCCGCACACACCCCAGATCTGATATAGTGTGGCGAAATATAACTTAATTAGCGAAATACATTAATTGGCATTGGTATAAAATGGAACCTGAGATGACTGTAAGGTCAAGCTGGACAGAGGAAAATTACTAACTGAACACATGTGATTATAAAGTATGTCAGAAGATCCCCTCTAAGCGTAACCAAGGTCATTGTCAGGCAGATTACCAAGCAACTCCAGAGATAGTAAGCTTAAGATGAACCTATAACATCTCTGATTCCACACAATAGCAAAGGTAAGTTCCCACCAAAACACTGATTGTTTCAGCATTTCTTCCTTACACCTGGATGTTTCCCTCTTTGTGACCTAAGACCGTTAACTTTGTCCTGACCCCATTGTCCATGTGGCAACCTATGTTGTTTGCTTGGCCAGAGAGCCATTCACACCCATGCCCTGCAAGTAGATTTTGGGTATAAAACCCCTCTGATTTGAGCAGTTTGAGGCAGTATCTCGCTTGCTGAACACAATGCTATCACTCTGATTTCCAACTGAGTATTGTCATTAGGCTCAAGTCTACGCCACATCACTGCTTCCTTCACTGCTCTCTGGATTGGTAATTATCACCTATTCCTTAAGAACTCCTCTATCCACAACTTTCCTCCCTTTATCCTGTGGTTAGCTCTTGTGTAAGTGTGTGAACATTTGGATCTTTTGTGTGCATGACTGAACTCTCCAAAAAAACACATTTTAGTTTAATTTGGAATCTCTGGCTGGTTCTTTCCTGTTAAGGCTCTGTAAACATTGGTGGAAAGATCTTGTTAGCTTCCCCTTGTCAACAGGCCTCTCAATTTGCACTAATTAGTTCCCCATTGTCACTTGGAGGTGCTGGCATTGTGGGTGGACCCCTGAGTCACCCACATTTTGGGTAACATACAAATAAACCTCACTGAACACTGAATAAACAGAGAAAGCCAATGTTTATGAGGAGATATCTGCTGGAAGGGATGGTGGTAGGTACTTTGGTGGGATATACCGTATTTTCTGGCATATAAGACGCACCCGTGTATAAGACACACTCATTTATACATTGGCAAATACTATTTGTTGGCATGTAAGACACACTGACTTATAAGATGCACCTCATTTTCAAACAGTTTTTTCAGGAAAAAAAGTTAAGTCTTATAAGTCAGCAAGTACAGTATTCTGTTGTATTCTCAGTGCTTTTTGTTGCATTCTCAAATATAGGTGATTCTACACTACATAAATGTGTTACTTTGATACTACTTCAGCGGTCATGGCTTCATACCAAAGAATCCTGGGATTTATTGTTTAGCAAGGTATTTAGAATTCTCTAGTAGAGAACAATTGTGCATTCTGCTGAACTATAGTTTCCAAGATAATATGAGAGGAAGGATTATGATTAAATAATGATCCTTTGGGAACTGTAAGATTCCAGGACAGAGTCGAACTGTAGGACTCCATGATTCCATAGGATGGAGACACAACAACTAAAGTAGTATCAGCCTGCGTTCCTGTTGGCTGGCCTTCTCACAGTACACTTAAAAATGTTCTCTGTGATAAACAAATATACCCTGGCAATGGGTAAAGCAAACCCTAACACTACAGTGTTCACATTGGACTGGTTGTGGCACATACAGCATGCCTCTTTATCTGAGGGATTTCCAGGTCCTTTACTGTATGTCAGTTAATCTGTATCTGTGTCATGTCCTGGCTAACTTGCTCTCAAGAACTTTGCTCAGAGTTTGAAAACAGAAGTATTTATTCAGCAAAGCAAGCGACACAGCAACATTACCAAAATGTTGCTGAGACTACAGCATTAGAGTTGGTTACAAGTTTTATACCTTCTGTACAAATTTTGGCACACATATCAAAGAGTGGTCAAAAAGCTTATATGTCAAATCACCCCACCAGTACTGGCACTTTCCCAGGCTCTCAATTATTTACATACCTTTCATCATGGTTGCTAGGATAGGTTCCTGTTTTTTATCTGAGCATTCTCATAACACCTTCTTATTATTCTGTAGTTTTCCTTCCTTTGATCTCCCATTCCTTATACCCACTGCAAGGTGACATTGAACACACAGCAATTGCCCATTTTGAGCCTAGTGATACTTTAAATGTTGCAGGTAGTAATTAGCAATGGATACATATTAGTGCTTAGCAAGCCCTGTCCTACTGGGTCAGTTGCAGTTACACTATTACATATACTGGTGCAAACATATGACAGGAGCAAGGCATCCTGACAATCTGTTAGAAGCTCCATAGAGGTTCACTAGCTTGCTCACCTAAGCTTCCAAATTTGTGGACAATGGTATTATCCTGACAGGAAGGCGTAACATCAATATTCCTCTTAACTGAACTTAAGCATTGAAATTTCAGAATGTTTAAGATGGAGATGTAAACATGTGGCTCTGTATTATTTTAGGTGATTTATTAATATGCTCACTATAAAGAGTTTATACTCTCTTCTTGGGGAAGAATATTGCATAACATAGACTTACAGAGTAGGTACATTGCTTTTATATAATTTTATAGTATTTCTCAGGAATGCAACATCTTGTTGTATAGCATAGTTATCATTTGAGGAATTCAACATTTCTGAATAGGCATCAATAAAGAAAACCAGACATTTCCACAGGCATCTGTATTCATTCTTATATGTATCAAATAGAAGTAAAAAAAATTCTAGACAAAACTGATAAACCAGATTTTGAATTTTACGGACTCTACAGTTAACTGTTTCTTCTGAATGCAATACACTGTTTGTTATATGCCATATAACTTTTGTTAACATTAACAAGGTGATTAGCTGCAAAATACAGTTCCTAGATCTTCAGTGGTGCAGTCAGGATATGATTTTGGACCAGATGTCCATGATACAAGTCAGCAGAATGAGGGAGAGGGCAACAGAGCTGGCTTGTCACATTTTAAATTAAGTGAAGTGATATATGTTACTATCAAAAAAAGGATTGGGTCAAAGGGAGGTGCAACGTGATGCAGGTAGGCAACTTTAGATTCTGGATTTAAGGGTCTTAAATCCAGAATTTTAGGTTAAAATCACATAAAGGCATGACTGTAGACCTTTAATAATTGCGTGGGAGAAATAGTTTTGGCTTGTTGTGAAAATGGGAATAAAACTGTGCCTCCTGAAATTCTCTATTCTGCATGTCTATGTCTTCTCCTGCATCAGGTATGCATCCCTGCTATTCATCTCTTTGCAGGTAAAACAGCAGACTTCTGGAATTCTTCATATCTTGTTGAGTACATTGGCTCATGCCTTTACCCTACTTTACATCTATAAACACACTGGCGGGAAAAAGTCTGGAAAAAGTAGAGCAGGCAGCAGGCAAAGCCAACTGCAAATAGCTTCACTGGCTACCTGTTCATTTCTGGGCACAATTCAAAGTGCTGGTTATGACCTATAAAAAGCCCTGTACATCTTAAGTCTCGGCTATTTGAAAGACTATGGCCCTTTCCGCACGTGGAGGGGGAAACGGGGGGAAATGCGCTAAAACGGAGCTTACCGGCAACCGGGTAAGTCTGTTGCCATGTGGAGCAGCGCGAGCTCACTGCTCTGCAGTCCTCCAGCATCCAAAATGGTGGCTTCAGCATCCAAAATGGCGGCTTCTGGTTGGTGGAGGCCCTCCACCAACCGGAGAAGCTCGCCAGCCTAAAGCCCACCCCCGGCAGATCTGCAGGCATGCATTAGTGCGCACCTGCAAATCTGCACCGGAGCGCGGCGACGGAGCTGCATGGGGCTGCGCACTCCGTGCTTTTTAAAAACCTCTGAAAATAAGTTTTTAAAAAACGTGCCGTGCCACCAGTTCCGGTCGCTTCGGAGCGGATTAAGGTGCGGAACTACAAAAAGTAGTCTGCCCCAGTCCACTCTACGGTACAGAAGACCTCCATCGGAGGTCGCTCTACATTGTTTTAATAACCCGGTGCAGAAAGGGCCTATATCTCCCTGTACAGACCTGTTAGAGCCCTAAGGTCTGCTGGGAAAGGCTTTCTCTGAGTCCTGCCACCATCCCAGGCTCACCTGATGAGGACATGGGAGAGAGCCATCTTGGTGGCTGCTCCCACCCTGTGGAACGCTCTTCCACGGGAGGGCAGGCTGGCCCCCTCCCTGCTCTCCTTCTGCTGCCATACCAAAACATTTCTTTTTAAGCAGGCATTTATATGAACAGGGGAGCTTTATTTATTAGCTTGTTTTGAATTGAATATGGTTTGTGTTTTATAATTTTATATTTTTTAACATTTTTAACTGTTTAAAAACATTTAAAACAGTTTTTTAACAGTGTTTATTGTTGGAAGCCACCTTGGGTCCCACTTGTCAGTGAGATTCAGATGAACACAAAATATGTTATTTGCCTCTTGAAAACAGTTGAGGTATGTTCTTAACTGGAGCACATGTAGCATATTCTTTTCCTTGCATTCTACCATCATTTCAGTAGTGTGATTTTAAACAAGTTTAGTGATGCATAGATGATAATACCATTCTATGTATCATTTCTGACGTTTTGCAGGCCATGCATGTGTTTTCACAGCTAGCCAATCATAGTTTCATTTGCAACCTAAGACCCATTCAACAGTGCCAGGGAAAGATGAAAGAATAGATCTAAAGGAGTTTGAAATGGCAGTTTTGTCCATAACATAATAAAACCTGCACTTCTTTGTCCTTCACCTGGGGGAATCTGGGCACAGAAATTAGGAGTGGGTAACCAAGGATTTATTGATCAAAGACTAGTGAGAGAGAAGGTTATAATCAAATTTCAAGGTTTTCTCTCAGTCTCTCAGGGACATTGAATTAGCCAAACAGAGATAAAACTACAAAGAATCTCGAGGCACCGTAAAAACAGATAGATTAAATACTTTGTTTTTGCTGCAGCAGACTAAAAGGGCTATCCTCCTTGGAAGCTGCCAACAAGTGATAAGATCACTGATTCTGTCTCTGAACAGAAAGTGCCCATAATTCTATTTGTTTAGCTTTTAATTGTTTTTTTTCCTAGTGGATCAGCATTGGTGCCCTTAATTGGTGCCACTCTGTGTGTGTGTGTGTGTGTGTGTGCGCGCGCGCATATGTATATAAACACCAACCTTCGATAAATTAAAGTAGGGGGTAGATACCTACCATATGCTGTTGGACTGGAGCGCCTGTCTTCTTCCCTCACCATGGCTATATTGGCTGCAGTTGATGGAGGTTGCAGTTTAATTACATTTGGCTGGCCACAACTAGCCTATCCCTGGTTTAGAGAGACAAAGCCAACCCTCTCACTAATTTGCCACCTACACAATTTGACTGCAAATAATTTGTAATGTAAATATTTTTAAAAGCATTGGCCTTAGTGAATTATCTCCCACCATGTTTTCCCACTCTACTGATGCACAATTTTCACATTAGGTTGTTTTGTTTTTTATAGTGGGTTGTTGTTCCTATTTGCCATCGAGTCAGTTTTGACTTATGGTGACCCTATGAATGGGAGACATCCAAGAGCCCCACCACCACCAGCAGCCCTACTCTGGCCTTGCAGCCTCAGGGCCATGGCTTCCTTGATTGAGTTCTTCTAGCTGCAAAACCATCTCCCTCTTTTAGCATTGCCTTCTTCTTTACCAAGAAGTACCATCTTTATCAGTGAGGTATGTCCTCTCATGATGTGTCTAAAGTAGAAGTCACTTTGGCAACTAGTGAAAGAACAAGCGTGATTTCTCTCAGATCCATTCATTTGTCTTTTTTGGCATTCGATTGTGTCTTCAGAATTTTCCTCACACACCACACTTCAAACTACAGTTAGCCCTCCACATTTACGAGTTTCACTTTTGTGGATCTGATTATTCGCGGATTATTTGCGGTCATCTCTGCTGCCTCCCTTTCTCATTTTTAATAGGGACTGCAAGCCTGGTCAGACTGAGAAACTGCAAACAAAGCTTGTAAGGCCCTGTTAAAAATGATGTGGGGCAGCAGTGGAGGTGGCATTAAGTCCCACCAGCCAGCAGCCACCCACTTGTGCCTTGTGAAGAAACTGTGATGCCTCAGAGGAATCCATAGTGGGTTGAATATGGTGGTCATACTTTTTTGTGTGTTAAATATGGTTTGGGAGGGCCTGGAGTTATTCACAGTTTTTCCACTTCCACGGGGGTCCTGTGCCCCTAATCCTAGCGAATGTGGAGGGATGACTGTAGTTGATTTTTTTCCTGTTAAGCCTTTTTCACTATCTAGCTTTCACAACCATACATAGAAATCAAAAATACTATAGTATGGATGATTCCAGACTCTGGAACTCTCTTCCCAGAGAAGACAGGTTGGCACCCTCCCTACTTTCTTTACTTAGTCAAGCAGACATTTTTATTCCAACAGGCATTCAGTGTGTGATTGTGGCCTATCTGATAAAAGGTGCTGACTATTGTTAACTGTGCAGAATGTATGAATGTTTGAGTTTTAATTGTGTGTTTTAACTTTGTTTTAATTCTTATTTGATCATTTAATTTGGGTTTTAACTGTTGTACTCCATGACTTTTAACTTTTTTTTTAATTATTATAAGCTACTTTGAGTCTTTACCAGGAAAAAAAAAATCTGCATATAAATAAAGATGATGATGATGATGCTATTTTGGTATTTTTTGAGATATCTCTACATTTGAAGATCGTGTGTAGTGCCTTCAGAGCAACCCTTCCAAGCCCTTAATTTTCACTTATTTCATGACTGTAGTCACTAGTTTGATTCAAGACTGAGCTCAGCCGTAGAAAATCTTGCACAATCCTGCATATAAATTAAACAGATAGGGTGATAAAATGCACCCTTATCTGATCCCTTGCCAAATGGAAATTATTCTGTTTCCCCATATTCTGTCCTGATTGTGGGCTCTTGTCCAGAGCATAGCTTTCATATCAAGTGTACCTGAAAATAACTGATAGGTTTATAGGATGCAATATATGACAGCATCCAGTATGTCTTTGCATACAGATAACTTGCCGGGGGGCATGAGTAGCTATACCTCTATTTTACACTCTGTATCAAATCTGTGTTTGTAGCTGTGTAATGAGTAAACTAGCCCCTTTATACTACAGTTAGCTGAAGTAGGGAAATGTAAATTTTTCTGTTGATTGCTCCTAACTATAGATTCTAATCATGAATAGCAATAGCATGTGTATTTCTATACCACTTATCAGCTAAATGCTCTCTAAGCAATTTACAATGTATTTAGTTAATTGCCCCCAAAAAGCGGAGTACTCATTTTACTGACCTACAGAAGGATGGATGGCCGAGTCAACTTGGAGCCCGGCAGGACTGAACTCACAATTTTGTGGTTGCAGTACCAGCATTTGACCACTATGCCACCAGGGTTCTATGAGCTGGGAACTGGGAAATCAGGAACAAAATGTATGAAGACAGAATGTTATTATTGATTTTACTCTTCATTCCAATATCTATATTCTTCATGTGGAAGTAAACCTGGGAAGCAAACATGAAGCAGAAGTGGGAGGGACATTGCAAAGAAGGCTTGGCTTCCAATGAGGATACCAAGTTGAGCTCTGTGATGCAGATGAATGGAAGAAAGAGAGCAAAAAATGATGGAAATGCATACACGATGTTATTGGCTTGCAGTTTACAAGTGTGAAAGTCTAGATTTATGTCAGCGCTGGCCGGGGTCAAGCAGGAGCCGGACCGGAGTTGGGCACTAGCAGCGTTTAATGCAGTCTGTAACCAAAGGCGCTGCGGTACACCAGCTGTCTGTAACTAAAAGTATGCCTTGGCAGCAGGCTTCAACAGAAAATAATGACGGGTTACCTCACCCAGAACACAAAGAGGTTACTTCACCCAAAACACAGGGGGTTGGTCTCAGAAGGGCCGGGCAGCAGGACGCAGACACAGGCTGGGCTGGAACAGGGCACGGGCGACAGACGCATGGTAAGCTGACGGCTGTTGCTCTGTGCCTCACCCAGCCCCACGCCTGCCCTAAAAAGACCCCTTGAGCCGCCAGCGGCCAATCTGGCTCGAGCACGTGGCTGGGGCTCTCAGCTGTGTTACAGCTGGGAGCTCCCAGCCTCCAGGGGTTTCTCATGCAGCCGCCGGGACCGGTGGCTTGCTTCCTTGAGCCGCCGCCGCTGCTGGAACGTAGGCGGCGGGGCGGAGCTTCAACCTCCTCAGGGTCGGCATCGCGAGTAAGCGGCTCCCCGGGATCAGGCCCGGGGCCCTCCTCCTCTGGCGAGTCACTGCCCGTCACGCCCACCGGTACGGGAGCCGGGCTGGCGGCCTCCGCAACGCCGGAATGATCCGCAACGCCGGAATGATCCCCTGCGGCGGCAGCCTCAGCGGCATCTGGGCGATCCCCGGCAGCGGCGGCGCCTTCCGTGGTGACTGGGCGGTCCCCCGCTGTCGGCCGCGGCCTCCGGAGTGCCCGAGCCTTCCTCCTCCTCATTGGAGGCAGCCGTTGCATCGGCCTTGGGGACGCCCGAGGCCCTGACAATTTAGCAGGAACCCTGGCTGGAGTTTAGTTAAATTCAAGGAAAGGCCACAGCACAAGTAGCGCATGTGGTTTGCAGGTGTAATGGGCCATGGTTCAGTCTTGGCTGTTCTGTCTAAAAGGACCAAGTCGAAGGTGACAGAAAATACTCCTTGCCTGAGATACCAGTCTCATATTCTGCCAATCAGAATAAACCATACAGGGCAACAATGGGCAATCTGCTTTGGTGTATGACAGCTTCCCATATCCATAGGTGTCACCCTTCCCATCCATGCTGGAAATTCAGTTATGACTTTCAAGGTACATCTCATAAAATCTACAAAATCCCATCTAAAATATGCCTTCTACTGGCAGCTGGATTCATATCATTCAGATTTTCAGTTTTAATTTGTTTATGTGCTCTGGCTGATTAGTTTGCTAACTGGTGCCTCACAGGCCCTTTCCACATATGGAGGGAGAAACGGGGTAAAACGCGCAGAAACGGAGCTTACCAGAAGCCGGGTAAGTCTGTTGCCATGAGGAGCAGCGCGAGTTCGCTGCTCCACGCTCCTGCGGCATCCGGCGGCGTCCAAAATGGCGGCTTACGGCTGGCGGAGGCTCTCCACCAACCGGAGAAGCTCGCCAGCTGGAAGCCCGCCCCGGCAGATCTGCAGGCATGCACTTGCGTGCGCCTGCAAATCTACACCGGGGCACTGCGATGGGGTAGAATAGGGCTGCATGCTCATGTTTTATAAAAACCACTTGAAAAGTGGTTTTTAAAAAACACGTGGCGCCACCACTTCCGGTCACTTCAGGGCGGTTTGAGGTGTAGAACCTCAAAATTATAAATGCCCCAGCAAACTTCACGGTGTAGACGACCTCCGTTAGAGGTCGCTCTACACCGTTTTAATTACCCCATGTAATTAAAGGGCCATAGTGACTTGTTAATCTTCTCTGTGTGAGGACTGTGAGGGGCCTTTGTCTAAAATGTGTGGAGAGTTGACAGATCTTCGATTTTCAGACTATTTTACTATTATATTAACACAAAGTATTTGTATTGTTTTGACTTTTAGAAATGTTAAGTAACTGTCACGCTTATTTACCTAGCATAGTCGGTAATGATCAGATTATATGTTACTTCTTGTGATCTTATTTCTTGCCTAGGTGTGGCTGTATAAAGTAAATGGGTTCATATATCTGGAAAGCAACAGTGTATTTATCTCTTCTTTGTACACCTTTTCCATGTTTGGAGTGAGAAAGAGGAAACAGTAAATGCCATATGCTTGCATCGTCAGCTCTGGTAGATCTACCAGTCCTGGTCATTTGTGTGCCTTCAAATAATTTCTGACTTACGCTGACCCTACGGTAAAGCCTTTTTGACCAAATTTGTTCAGGTTTGCATTCCTCTGAGGCTGAGAAAATGCGACTTGCCCAAGGTCACTCAATCAGTTTCCAGGGCCAAGCAGGAGTTTGAATGCTGATTTCCAGAGTCAACAGTCCAGTGCTCAAACCACTACACCACACTGATTCGCTTTCCTATTCATTAACTGGTCTCAAAGTAATACTAATGGGAATTAGAAGGGGAATGTGGAGATGTAAAGATAAAAGGCAAAGAAATAGACTTTGTGATGTTGACAGTGGATGAGAAGAGCATATCCACAAATAGTTAAGAGATATTGCAGAGCACAGTAGAAAAGCTTCACATTACATACTGCTGTAGAAAACAGGTAACAGATCACATCTTGTTGTCTTATAAACCATGGAAGGGCAGCTTTGGGCCTCCAAATGTTAGACTTCAATTCCCACTAACCCTACTTTGTATAGCAAATGATGAGGAATTTTGAGAGTTACAGAGGGCAGCAGTTGATCAACTCCAGATATGGATCCTTCAGAGGTCAATCAGAGAGAGTCCTACCTATTTCCACATTTTTCTACATATGGAAAAAAAACTGTATCCCAACACAGGACCTTTCCAAACTACGCAATGCAAGCAGTAGGAGGAGAAATGTCCTGTCGTCAGTGAACCAAACAATTAATACACGGGGAAATATCCCAAGAGAGTCAAGGTCAGGGAGCTGGAACACTGTCTGTTGGCCACTGGATTTATTTTTCTTCCATACACTATCCTGTGCTCTACTGCTTAAAGGTAGGGTAGGGGCACAGCCAGGAATGAAATAGGGGGAAATAGTCAATGATATGGTTAGTTAGTGGTGGAGACAAGACAGCCCTTTTGGTGTTTGCTAGGACATGCAAAACTGAGAGCAACCTAAGCAGAAAGCAGTCTATTTTTCAGAAGCAATGATCTATTGTTGTTGTTGTTGTTGTTGTTGTTGTTGGCTTTCAAAATGAGATGGAGAATGAAAAGAAGTGTGATACCATAAGCACTTACCAAATGGCACACTGTGTGTGAATTGAGAGCGTTGGGAAAGTGTGATTTCCCTGCAACTCATGTACTAGCTGGAGGGAAAGATACGTGAGTATAACTGACTGATGGAAGACATATGTTGCATTCAAAAACTTCCAGGCTCATTCTCTGGCAATTCCAGACAGAAGTGCCAAAGAGTCCCAGCTGAAACCCTGAACAATGTTGCCGGTTCGTACAGAAAGATACTGAGCTAGAAGGGGCCAGTTGTCTGATGCAGTGACCACACTCAGACATTTGTCTATGTCATATCACATCTGGCTGCCAATATGGCTGATTTTCAGGGTCTTTTAGGGTTTTTTCTTTAGAAATTGTGGGTTGGGGTGCTCAGAGAAGAGGTTGCATTTGGTGCTAATTTTGTGCCAATTTGGCTGCTTTGGGGTGATAATTGTCCAAAACCTTGGCATGATTTTTTTTTAAAAAAAGAAAGAAAATGGAGCATTTGGGGCAACAGTTTGAGGTCCCAAGGGATGTATGTGGTCCATGGGCTGCATTTTGCTCACTTCTGGTCCACAGCTAATGATGTTATGGGAGAATGTGTTGGATTTTTTCCTTGGCCCTGCCTGTAAATGCCTGTCACGTTAGCAATGAGATCCTGGTTTGAACTAAGCCTGACTTCTTCATTATGCTCTGAGGACCTCCTGGTTTATTAACTGAGATGAAGCTGGAATTCCCTGGTTTGGGATAATAGAGGGCTCTAGTTTAACACAAAACACATTCTCTGCATCAAAGCTGGTACCTGATGGCAGGAACAGAGGAGGGGGTTGCAGCCACAGTGCCAAAAAAAAGTTAGGGAGAAATGTCCTTATACAGGCCTGAGTAAAGCAGCTTCAGATCCTTCTCTAAAGATATTTGGATCCCATGGCAACCATGAAAGCTGTTTGAAACACAACCAATTATTCTGTAGTACCACTAGATAAAGGAGCCACTTTGGGAGGTACTTTCTTGCTCTGATAGTCTCTAACATTTACCTTAAAAAGAGGCTGCCTTAGGTTGTAAGTGTCATGTAGTCAGTTCTCAGGAAACACTTCTAAGGCCCTTTTCACATGTTACCCGTTCACGCTGCTGAGCAGGGGTTCTTGCACAAGAAGCCTCGGAAGGAACGCTGCCCCTTCCTTGCTGCTTCCCTGCTGCCTGGGCTCTGCAGCTCCTTCCTGGTCGCGCGAGCACCCTGCCTGCGCTCTGCCCCCTGCCCCTTCCTTCTGCAGTGTAGCCTGGGAGTTGGAGGCTAGTGCTGGGGCAGGAAGCACGACCGGCGCGGCTCAGGAGGCTTCACACAGCAGGTGAGTACGCCCCAGGCCCCTGACCAGTGCGCCAGCACGCAGCATTTTCGGCTAAAAGCCAAAAATAAAAAAATGCATATGCACTGCGCATCCTGCTCTTGAGCGTCGCATAAATGTGAGTGTGTCATGCTCAAGGGGCCTTCTCGCTTGCAAAATTTCATGCAAAAAGGGCCCAAGTGAGTGCTACCAGTGTACAACTTGATAGGAATATAGGTAGCCTGTGATCAGAGTGTGTGTAGAAGGGCTCACCCTGAATTCTGGGAGCAAGGCTTCTCACCTGCTCCTACTCACAAGCTACAGATCACCAAATGATCTTAGAGAACTTAAGTAGGAAGTCACTGTTGCATCAGAACAGGGCTGAGGTAGCAGTTGCACATTCCCTCTACGATACTGGGACTATTTAGAAAGACCAATAAGCCACTGGAGTTTCTCCCAAGACACATCTGGACAGGCATTCACAAGCAGAGTGGTGACAATTCTATGGACAACCATCTCCTATCTAATCTGTTCATTTATCCATTTATCTTTCTTTGCTGCCATAGGGCTCTTTTTTTTCTTTTTTCAGGTGGCAATACAAAACCTCACCCTCTTTGTTTACCATCTGGAGCTCATACTTCTGGCAAAAGCTCTTCAACATATTTACAATGCCAGTATAAAAATGCTTATCTTTGGAGGGTGAGGTATTTTTCATCTCCCAGAACTTAACTACACTTTTTATAAAGGATCTTGCCTATCCATTTGTGGTTTGGGTGTGGCAGGTGTGGCAGGAAAACCAAGAACTTTTTAAAAAAGCATCCTGATCTATGGTGTCTAGCAATTAAAAGGAGGACTGGCTTGCCTGAATCCAGTTGTTATTCCCAATTAGAACAGACTCACTGAACCAATGGAACTCACATAACAGCTGACTTTCCAAATTCTCATTGTTTCAGCTTGTCTGTTCTGGTTGGAACTAACAATTGGATTTAGGCTCCTGTTACTTCTCTTACACTTGAAAGATTTACTGAAACCTCAGGATAATGGCAAAAATGCAAAAACCATTCCTAGTATCTTCCATACCAGTGAAGATGAGAAGAGCTTGCTTAAATGTCTGAAGGCAGTTCTGTACTTTACACAGTGGGCCCTCCCTTATCATGACCTCTGCATGCATGAATGCAAGATCACACAAAATGTTGCATCCCATTATAGTCAACAGGCACAGCAGGGATGTGCACATTGCATCCATTGACTATAATGGGACCTCTTCATATACAGAAGGCACACTGCACTGTGCCCAGTGTATCTTGCAGCAGCTCTAAAGTGTGGATGACATAGGCCCTTTCCGCACTTTACCTTTTCCCAGTGCTTGGGTGCGGGAATCATGCGAGCAGCCTCTGGCGAGAGGCTCTTGCGTCCCTGCTGCTTCAGCTCCACATGAGCTGCCTACTTGCGTGAGAGCCCCGGCTCTTCCTTCTGCAGTGCAGCCTGGGAAACTCCTTGCGCTGGGGCAAGAAGCATGACCAGCGTGGCTCCGGAGGCTCTGCACTCCGGGTAAGTGCGCACAGGGCCTGGGAGCAATGCACTATCGCGCACCATTTTCAGCTTCCAGCCGAAAATGAAAAAGTGCATGATCAGCACCTGCCGGCCCCTGGAGCATCGCATGATTGTGGATGCGTTGAGCAGATCGCTCCTAACAATCGCACGATGCTCTAGGCGCCCTTTCGCATGGCAAATGCTGTGCGGAAAAGGCCATATACACACTATTTAGCCTAAGGAGCTTATCACACTACGCAGGTAAATTGGAATTACAGCAAGATAATAATGTCTTTGGCTAGGACTTATCACATGACATCATTCTGCTTCTGTTGTTCTCCCACTGGGAGACCAAAGTGTTTCTTTTACAAACACAAAAAATCCATTAATGATCTCCTTTGTAAAAGAAACACTTTCCAAATGGTGTTCCATCAGGAGAACAACAGAAGAGGAACAACTTCATGCTATATGTCCCAGTTGAATATGCTATTATCCTGTTATAATTGTGATTTACCTGCCTCGTGTGATAAGCTCCTGCCTTTTGTAATAATCCCTTACAAACCAGCTTAAGCAAAATTCAACAGCAATTGAAACTTCAATAAAAATGGAAGCAATACAATTGCAACATAATATAAGCAGCACGACTGGGGGGGATCTTTAAAATTATGGCAGCACATCAAAATTAAGCCTAAAAACAAAGGGACTCCTGAATAAAAATATTTTTAAAATGCACTTCAATGTTCAGAGAAAGGAGGTTTTCTGGACTTCCCCAGTGTACATACATGAAAACATGTAGATACATACATCTGCCATGTGCCTTTCCTTATGCCCAGATACATCCACCTGGAGAGACTCTTGGAGATGTTTGAACAGGGCTTGATAAACAGAGGTAGATTACAAAGAAGAGTTGATTGTACGGCTCTTCCCTTTCTCTATGCTGGTTCAGTCCACTGTGTGAAGGGATCATGGTGTCATAGGCCTAAATCCAGTTGTTTGTCCCAACTAGAGTCAGACCCTCAAAATCAAAGGGAACTTGCTGGTTGAGACTATCAATTGGATTAAAGGGCATAATGTCCCTTGATGGTTCACTGAGCCATATTCAAACATTTGTAAAAAGTTCTGGCATGTAAGTCAACTATACCTTTATGAAAATGTTGTTAACATCTGGGTAGAGGCAACACACATATTTGTTGCGTAAAGTGTAGAGAAAGTTGTGTCTTGTCTTCTTCTCTATGTTTGGTGCTACACTAGGGCCATTTCCGCACTAGACTATTATAGCGCTATGATTCCACTTTCAATCTCCTATGGAATCCTGGGATTTGCAGTTTCGGGAGGGGCTGGCCAGCCCCTCCCGAAATGGCAAACCCCAGGATTCCATAGGAGGTTGAAAGTGGAATCATAGTGCTATAACAGTCTAGTGCGGAAATGGCCTAGGCTTCAAACTGCGTGAAATGTTACATCAGCTGAGGTTTAGTAGCCAATAGAACGCATAACTTCAAGGAGTGTTTCACCAGTTCCCAATACTATCAATCAGCATATGGCTGTCTTAAGAAGGGAAGAGAGTATGACATTAACAGGAAAAACTGACCATTCAGTTTAGTCAATACAATAATTTTTAAAACCACTCTAACTATTCTTAAATTGATATTTGTTGTCCAGTTCTGGTACCAGACAAGTCAAAGCAGATTCTTTAAAAATATAAGGTGTTTAAAATCTTGAATTGCATAGATTCTATTTATATAAGAGACTTCTAGCTCAGGTAGCTGTGGAAAGCCATTAAAGCATTTTGATGCAAAACAAAGCAAATATCTGTGCAAGGCTCTGCATTACATTCCAAGGTTTTGGATCCTTCACGTGATCACTATAAGCAATATACCCATGCAGCTCCCTTCCAACTCCTAGTTTAATTCCTTTAAAGAAAAAATGATTGCCTCTATGATCCAGTTCCTCCTTTTTGTTCTTTAACAGCGCATCCAACCAAAAGCAACTTGAGAAAATAAGGCAGCCTTTTGAAATAACGTTGCTCCTTGTTTTAAATGATTATTCATGTTGTACTTCTCCAGGTTGTTTGACAATCTGGAAAATATTTCAGTTCAGTGCTTTAACAAGATGATGGGATGATAATATTGATGGTGTGGATGTGCTTTTGTTACACATTTATGTACATTTAGGATAGTATCATTTTCACTACATTGTCCATTCCAGTTGAGTCTGTTCACCAAAAGAACAAATTGGATATATCTTTTTATCACTGAGCATAAATAAAATCACAGATAATTAGTTCCAAGGGAACTATATATATACTATGTATAGGAGGACAGAAATATCTAAGAAACAACCAGACATGAAACAAACTGGTTTGGTCTTCTGTCTCTAAGAAAAAAAAAGTGCGGGGGTGGGGAGAAATGTTTTATCCTAAATGTTTTATCCTAAATGGCCTAGAGCAGTGATTCTTAACCTTTTCTTAGCAGGAACCCCCTGTAAATATAATTTTGTTGCCAGGGACATCCAAGACTTAAGATTTAGATTTAAATAGTTAATATTTATTTAAGTATTCAAATTTTGTTTAAAGTTGCTTATCACTTGTTCACCCTTACCTCTTAGGAAAGGAGGCTTGTTAAGTGTCTGTAGAGTAGCACGTTGAGCTCCTTCAAGTGCCAGGAGAGTAGAATAAACTGGAATTTCATAAAGGGAGATTATGACTGGGAGGCATGCCTAAAGAATAACTTCTTTGTCCTTTGTCCTGCACTTGGAAAGTAAGGGTCTCAGTGCTCCTTTGGTGGAAAGGGCAAAAGAAATGCCATTTCCCTCTTGAAGAAGCCTCGACAGAGTAGAGAGGGTAGACGCTTCAAAAAGAAGGACATAACTTCTCTCTACTTCTCTTCGTAGTCCTTTGGAGAAATGGTGTTTCCTTTGCCCTTTCTTTCCCCCAAAATGGCACCTGGAAAGTAAGAGTCTCAGTGCTGCTTTGAGGGAAAATGCAAAAGAAATGCCATTTCCCACCAAGACAGCACCAAGAGAGCAGAGATAGTATATGCTTCTCTACCCTCTCTCTGCTCACTCTGTGCTTCTTTGAGGAAATGGCATTTCTTTTCCCCTTTCCCTCAAAGCAGTAAGGGTCTCAGTGCTGTTTTGGAGGAAAGTGTGAAAGAAATGCTGTTTCCTTCTGAAGAAGCACTGAGAGAGTGGAAAGAGTAAGTGCTTGTTTTGAAAGCACCTACTCTCTCTATTCTCTCAGTGCTGCATGAGAAGGAAATAACATTTCTTTCATGCTTTTCCCCAAAGGAGCATTGAGGCCCTCACCACTTTGCTTCCAAGCAGCCACAAAAGTAAAGGGACTTCCTTCTATTTTGGTGGCTGCTTTGGAAGTGAAGCTCCATGATGCTGCCTGACTCTGGGCTCAAGCAGCATTGCCATACTCACCACACAAGGCCTGGGCTGTGCATCTTCCCTCATCTTCTGGACTCTTCTCTTGCCTTCCTGGCTCTTTGGCACACCTTTGCAGTAGCACTTGAAGCCTCCAGCCCAGAATGAGAAGCCTGGAAGCATGTCGTCACCACTGCCACCACCATCCACACGAATGCATTTGAGGAATCCGAGACATGCTGCATCAGCTGGCCCCAACTAGCTGGAACATTTTTTAGTCTCTTAAATCCAGGATTTTCCTCATTTTCCCCAGAATGAATGGCAGCTTTCTGTGGACCCCTGTGAGGGCTTCATGGACCCCAGGTTAAGAATCACTGGCCTAGAAAGAGGAGACAGGGACTTTTTGTGGTCTGGATCACATTTTGTACTTGAGCCCAAATATCATATTTCATATATCAGTGGTACTCGAAGTGGTAGTTCTTGGACTGATGCCAGCCCACAAACCGTTGGTTGCCAGTACAGAGCAAGTTCAGAGGAAAGAATAAAACATTTGTAGTCAATGGGCACAAATATAGTTCCATCCCATGGCATACTGAAGATGGGGGGAACCCTGCTGATCCACAACATAAGTTTGCATAGGAAGCAGTGCCAAACATTACACTCAGAAGACTAAAATGTAAGTGATGCTAAATATTGTCAGTTGAAAGAATGTTAGGCTTTTATTTTATTTAACAGAAGCTGTGACGGGCTCAGTTTTCAAGGGGACCATAGTTTTATCCCAGTCCCAGCGTGCCCTACAACACAACTCTCACATACTAAAATTACCCCTCCTATGGCTATTAATCTTAGGGAAACTTTCCCATTAGCTTCTATGAACTCAGTGGAATTCACTGTTTTTGTGAAGTTCAGTACGCCAGAACTGGACAAGCTATATTCAAAGAGCCCCTGTAACCTCTGTTCAGAGCAAGATCGGTCATCCATTCTAGTGTAAAAAGATTTTTTTTCTTTGACCAGGCTAAGCAAGCTACACTAAACTCGTCTGCTGTTTACTTGTATGTCTGATAAGCACTTTATCAGAGGCTGGAATTACCCTACACCGAAAAATAAAAGAACTCTACACTAAAGGAAGCTACATCCCTCACTGATCCCTTGGCCACTTACTTTTGTTTTATAGCTGACATTAAAATAAGAATTTAAAAAAAACCCACTATAACCACAGAAACGAGAAACTTTCCAAGATTCTCAGAAAATCCAACTCTGTGCCACCATTTGAACGCTTCTGGAATGCAAACAACCCTCACAGGGAATCTTGTCTCCTATGTATGTCCTTACTTAATCTGCTATTTTCAAGTGGTGCTATCTGGAAGCCCAATGGTAAATAGATAAATCTAGCTTTTGGGGCCATGTTGCCTGCTCCCTCATCTGAGACTGGAGATACTTATTTCTCTGCCCTGCAGTTCCCAGTCATTGGACAAAGACTGCTTTAGTTGTCATAAAGACCTGCATGTAGTGACAAGCCTACCTTCTTGTTAAAGGTTACAGGGAAGAAACAGAGGCGGAGGAAAAATAATTCCTCCAGTTTTACAGATGACTCAGGAGAGGGTCAGTTTTATTGGGGCTGTAAAGTGCTAGGATCAGAAAGGTAACTAGGACAGAGATGAAGGTACATATGCTTTAGTAAAGTGGGGAATGGGGTAAGGGAGACCAGGGAGAAGGACAAGAGACAGTAGTAAATGCTCTCTTGACTGGGTAGTCGTGTCCAGTTTATTTTTCTTAGACAATCAAGCTACATTCTGAATATCTCTGACTTCCCTCCGTCAGTGCAGATCACCACTCTTTCTTACTAATGTAGTATTTATAATTGGTGTGACCAATTTGTTACTTTGTGGCCAACTTTCTGTTACCAAGACACTCTGTACTTAGGTAGGCAGCTCCCTGGGCAGAGGCATACAATCTTCCACTGAGGCCATACCCAAAGGTTTATCAGCTAGAACCTGTCAGAGTTTATGATCTCCCTTTATAGCTTTTGAGACTGCAATGTCACATCCAAACAAGCAAAGCCATATTGTTTAGGAAACCTCTACCAATTCAACAGGGAAAAAAAATTAGCATTATTGTGGTTGTGTAGTGGATATTCAGAGACAGGCAGAGGGAATACGCATTTGTGAGATGGATGCTTCATTGCTTGGAAGTGGCTGACTGTGCACCTTCACTCATTTCTCATCTGAGGTAAAGCAGGGGGAAAGTGGTGAGCAACTGTTGGGGGCCCCATTTGCCCTACAAGACCTTGGAATGCAGAGCCACCTTCAAAAAGCCTAGAGGTTTTGCCCCTCAGTATTTCCCCAATGCTTCCTCCAGAAAAGCCTCTTTAGGATCAAAAATTTCCCAGGAGGGTGTGAAAACATTTTGGAGCAAACCTCCCTCCATTTTTTATCAACCCTTCCACCAAAATGGTCTCTTGGAATGCGTGCATACCATGGGCCCCATGTTCCCCACTCCTTGCTTAGACCAACTAAAGTGGGGCATTGCATCAGGACATGACCCATTTAAGTGAATGGAGCTTGAATCAGGTCAGAGGAACTTCAGTCTAATGGTCATATCCTGGTACATAAATAATTCTGGGATTTGATTTGCCTCTTCCTTTTATGCTCTTGTCCTTCTGTGGTGCATCTTTTAGATTGTAAATCTGACAGCAGGAGATACCTTGCTTTCCTTTCTGTTTACAGGGCTTAGTGAGAGGGCTTACTGGAAAGAGCTGGATCTTTCTATCCCTTGGTTTCTGGAATGGAAAGTCTCAGTGCCCCTTGCTGTCCTTCTACAGAGGAATGCATATATGTGAATATATCTTCTTCCACTATCTGCATAGCAAAATGGACTTGTTTGAAATTCTGCACATTCCACCCTCCTGCTGAGTAGAATTATTTTTTCTCCTAGTAGAACTATTTTTTCTCCTAGCCCCTTGAGAGCAGGATCTCCTACATTAACAGGCTAGACATGCAGAAGGGAGCTGTTAGCCTCCTGGCATGTTAGTAAAACATTGTACTGAGCAACAGCTTTTGTGGACAGTTTTGCAAGACTTGAGGAGGAGGAATATGAATATAGGAATCCAGAAAATTTTCAAAATCTGCAGATCAAAAGCAAGTGCAGCAACTTTGGCAGCAGGTAGTTGGTATTGTTTTCTTCCTAGTTATTTCCCCCTCCATTGCAGCTGCAAGTGTTATTGAAATGAACCATTGAGCACTGCAGCTGTGCCCTAGTGAAATTCCAATTCACTTTATTGCACAGAGAATTGCACTTTTGAAATCATGTATAATGAACTGAGACAAGTTAGTGTACATCAATTTGTGTTGACCACAGTTGTTTCAGACAAACGTCTACACTAGTAGTTCTCAACCTTCCTAATGCCGCAACCCCTCCTCATGTTGTGGTGACCCCCAACCATAACATTATTTTTGTTGCTACTTCATAACTGTAATTTTGCTACTGTTATGAATCGTAATGTAAATATCTGATATTTAGTCCACCATAAATGATATAAAGTTTGAAGATTTGGTTTCACTGCATTCAGACTGAATTAAATCCAAAAATAAATCTGGCATGGGAATAACACTAGATTTTGTAGGCTTGTTCCTTACAATTGATGCAACATTCTTGTTTTTATCAATATCTGAAGTGGCACTCTCCAGACTGTCCAGTTCCAGAGTTACCAACACCTTTTCCAGCAAATTTTTAAAAGAATCTGAGGAAAATAATCTCACTTTATTATCATCTTCTGCATCCTCCTCCTCGGAAATAGAACCATCTGATTTAGAGTCATTATCCCCATGAGTATCTGCCAAATCTGGTTCCTCATCACTTTCAGATTCAGTGTTGATTTGTTCAGAGTGTGACAAAGCAGATTCCTCAACTCTAGTCACTTTGGACCTACAGGTAGACCTTTTTGTTAAACACACACCAGCATCATTTGATTCAGCTTGAATAACTTTTGTGTCATCAGGAAAATCACGTGAAAATGAAGGATTCATTGAAGTAGTTTGTTGACTGCTTAATAATGACATTACATTCAAATTCAATGAATTGTCCAACTTGCAATACATTTTTTAAACTTGTTATATATTTTGTGAAATCATTTCACTAACATTGTTTGCCTGTTAACACGCACCTCCATTTCTTCAGCAATCATTTGTCCTATCACCTCCCTGCTACACTCTGACACATTCCCCTGGGAAGACGTTGAGGACGCGGGAGGTTCAAATCTTACCTCTTTACGTTCCATAGGCATTGCAGTTTGACTCCTAGTGAATAATGGCACCATACACAATGCTAAATGGCCCTGCGCTGCTGTATTCGCTCATACAGAAGGGCCAGGAGCTGCTGACTGAGAGGCGACCATTTCCCCTGGCAGAGGCTGCTCGCATGCTTGAGTGTGATTGGCTGTGTTGCTGGCGAGCTGGGGTTGGTCAGGAGAGCTCCTTCCTCTCATGGCCCCCTCCCTTGCTTTCTGAACGCCTCTTTTCAACATGGCGACCGGAAGTTAAAGGAGCGGTTGGGAGCCCTTCCCCACCCTTAACAGACTTAGCTGCATTACCAGGTAATTTTCCTTTCACCTTCTTTTTAATTCTTGCCTTCTCAGACTTCCTTATACTAGATGTTTTTAGCTTTGTTTGAGCCTCGGAGTGGCTGGTCGGAGATTGCCCTTCCAACTCACTCTCGCTCGAGGCCAAGAAAATTTTCTTTAGTAAGGTACTTCAAAGGGGGCAGGAGGACGCGAGCACGTGGCTCGCGCTTGCGCACCACCACTGAGGAAGGGATGGAGCCTAAGACCATTGGAAATACGTATTTTCGGTTGGTCTTACGCGACCCCTGTGAAAGGTTCGTTCGACCCCCAAAGACGTTGCGACCCACAGGTTGAGAACCGCTGGTCTACACCCACTGTTGTAAAGGACATGGAAGCAGTGATCCATCCTTTGTGCATTCCAGTCTGTATCAGCAGCAGTTAGGGAATCAAATAGCAACTTATTTTTTTTTCATTAGAGAAAATGCTATATGTTTTCAGTCACCATACTCTAGACAGAGTAATTAACCATTGCAGATAATCATTGGTAACCACTAAAACTTCCCATATTTCAAAGAAGTTTCTTTCTTGAACCTCACCCAGGTGCCAGCTGCTCAGTTTGAATATCTTAGCCAGACTCTTAAATGCAGAATCTCAAATGGGAATTTAATTTAGGCTCACCAAAATTGCTGCTCCTGAACTAATTAAAAAAAAAACACATGATGAGGAACTTTGAAAGTATATTTGCACTTAAGAAGCTAAACTCTTAAGTGGTGATCCTAAGAGAAGCCTGAGTCATTTGGTAATGATCTCTCTTCATACATTTACCTACCAGCACTTAGTGTGAATCTGTCTTAGCTAGTTTTCTTTCTTCTTATTACAAAGAGGATTCCCAAACCACCATAGCAAATAGCAGGGACAAAGTGGAGAGATTAGTCATGCCAATATGTCAGATCTGTGCAGCCACAAAGCAAACCCATACTCCTCTTGTTTCAGGCAGCTGTACAATATATAGCAAGTACGCCTTCCTCAGTCTTCATCACTGGCTTGCTTTTTTTTTGCAGGGTGTGTGTGTGTTTCCTCTGCTTTTCTCATTGAATGCCCAGTGCTGTATTAAAGATAGTTATGTATTCAGTCACCCAGCTTGGTTGATCTGTTTTGTACTTCTGCGGTGTTCAGAGTGACAGAATTACTCTTAAGGAAGCTTCAAAGAAAGAAAGAAACGTCCCTCTGAATACAGAAAGAAAAACATCCCTCTGAATTCAAAAGTGATGATAGATTTATCATGTTGCTTTGTTATTTACACTGTTGGCTTTTTCATGACAATGGTTTTGAGTAAGCCTGGAACCACCAGTATAAGACGCTGCTGTTTTTTCAATGATTACAGGGACTATGGTGGAAGTCAGAGATGGGAAACCTCTAGCCCACAGGTTGAAGTAGGCCCTCAGGCTGTCCTATTCCATCTATGGGGACTCAGGTAAAACTTTGCCCCTCCTGGAAGCTCAACCTCCTCCAAGAAGAAGACCGAAGCCTGACTTATTGGTCATTCTCAGACAGAGTACTCTCACTGAGTCAATTGTTTAATGTTGAGTCAATTTATAGGTAAGCCCACTGATTCAGTGGTTTACTTTAGTTGGAGGACCCAACTCTTCTGCAGTCTTGAGGAGCACCCCTAAGCCACAGCTCAGTTGGTTTCATTGCCCCAATGAAGCAGGGCTGAATCTAGCTTAGGACTCACTTCCCATGATAGTTCAGTTCTGTATTGTGCACAGAGAAAATGGGGTTGACTGTGTCAGGTGGAAAAGCTGTGGGAAGAGGGGCCCATCTAGAACGCACTTCTTAATGTCACTTCCCCTTCCTAATTGGTCTTGGGAGGCAATCTGAGACCACCCCGGTTCTCTAGTCTGCAAACTTCTATATTTCTGAAGCTGCTACTTTAGACTATGGCAATATCTTTGCCACACAAACTGCAGAACTTGTAAAAATTACATTTTTGGACAACAGGTCCATAATCAATTCTGGCTGAGTCTGTGATCAAAAAAAAAAAAAAAGAGCAGGCCTTTGATGATCTGACAATTGCATTGTATAGATAGGCTCTCTCATGAACATGGTGCCATCTAGGCCCTTTCCGCATGTGAGAAAGGAGCTGCAAAAAAAACGCTACTCGCTGGACTTCTTCAGCATCCGGGCAAGTCCGTCGGGATGAAGAGCAGTGCGAGCTCGTTGCTCCGCACTGCTCCAGTGTCCAAAATGGCAGCTTCCGGTTGGCGGAAGCTCTCCACCAACTGGAGAAGCTTGCCAGCCTAAAGCCTGCCCCCAGCAGATCTGCAGGCATGCACTTGTGCGCGCCTGCAAATCTGCACCGGAGTGCGGGGATGGAGCGACATGGAGTTGCGTGCTCCATGCTTTTTAAAAACCTCTAAAAAAGGTTTTTAAAAAGCACGCTGCACAACCGGTTCCAGTCGCTCTGAACCAGACTGAGGTGTGGAACTACAAAAAGTAGTCTGCCCCAGTCCACTCTACGGTGCAGAAGACATCCGTTGGAGGTCGCTCTGCACCGTTTTAATAGCTCGGTGCAGAAAGGGCCCTAAAAATAAAGTTTCCCTATTTACCACACATGTGCAGTCAGGCACCATTGGAATACTAGACAAGGAATCTAAAAATCATCTCTCCCTCCTCTGTCTTCTCTGGACTCTCTTCTTACATCTTAAAATTGTGTGGTTTTTTTCTTGCGAGATGATCTACAGGCAAATTTTTCACCACACCTTTATTAAAATTTGGTACAGCTGCCAGAGATCAGATAAATTGCTTTTGGAGCTGGATCTGCTCCACAGGCTGCTAGTTGGCCATCTTGTGCCTACACAATAGATGTAACAGAAGACTCCTTTTGCAGACTGTTGTGTTCCCTTTCATCATACACAACTAATCAGAGGATTCTGCTATTAGGCTGAATTCCAGCAGTGCCCGGTTTCAACTACACAACTTGTTTTTATTAAGCATTTTTGTGGTTGTTTTTGTTTTACTTCAAGGGTGGATAATCTCTTTCAGTCAGATCCTGGGAGCCACATTTCGTGGGTTCTATAAAAGGGCTGGAACAAAAAAATACCAACATAGTTTAGTTTTAAATATCTTACTGCCAGTAACAAAGCCTTAAGAGAGGTATTTCACCCCTTCCAGGATAGAGGGAAAAAATAGGAAATCACAAATGATGATATCATGGGGGAGCATGGTGACTATGGCCATTTCTGCATGACAGCATCTTTGCATTTTGTCCTACAGCAGTCCCAGCAGGGAAGGGAGGGTGACAGGAATACTTCCCTCCCTTCCTCACTGGCGCTCTGCAGAAGGGAGTGCAGTGGCCCCGCCTCTTCCTTCCACAGCGCAACCAGGCATTTCCCATGCTGTGCTATGGAAGGAAGTATTGCCATTGCGCTTCCCTGCCCTCCCGCATGATGGTAAGTACAGGAGTGCTGCACGATGGTGGGTGCAAAATGGATTTTTTTCCATTTTGTGAATACTTCATGAGCGTGACACTTGGCGATGGGATGGCGATGGGATGGCAACGACCTCTTGCGAAGCATGACTAGCTGGCTGCTGCCATTCTGTCCCCAAAGCGGCACAGGTCCGTCATGCATAAATGGCCTAAGAAACCTCAGAGGGCCAGAAGGGCTGAGGAGGACAGAATTTAATCCCATGAACTGAGGATTCCCATCCGTTTTATATTATCAGACATTTTTGAATCCATGCTATTAGTGTCAGCTCATGCCTTGAGGAACTTGTGGGACAGAGATCACTACAATCAAAGCCAACCACATATAGCTTTCTGCTTGCCTTTCTCTCTTCTAAACATTCTAGGGACACACATACAATGTATTACATGTTTTTGGAATGTAAGTGGACTGAAGAAGCACTGTCCACAGTACCATGGGGCAAAAGGAAAAAAGAGTTGCAAGTGACAACAGAAGCACAGAAATGCCTGTAGCGTGTTTGATCAAAGTATTCCAGACATTCAAGATTCACGTCCCAGTATGAAAGGAGGGCTGTCTAAATACAAGCCCTTTTCGCACCTTACCTTTTCACGCTACTGGGTTGGGGTTCTCACACAAGAGGGCTTTGAAGGAATGCTGTCGTGTCCCTGCAGCTTTGGCTCCTCAGCTCCTTCCTCCTCGCACGAGCGCCCCTCCTCTTCCGTTCGCAGCGCAGCTTGGGACCTTCCAGGCTGCACTGAGGAGAGGACGTGTGACCGGACCGGCTCCCAAGGCACTACGCGCCAGGTAAGTGCACGCGGGCCCCCGGAGTGATGAGTGACTGCACACCATTTTCGGCTTTGAGCCGAAAATGAAAAGGTGCATTTGCGGTCCACGTCAGGCCCTTGAGCGTCGCGTAAATGTGAGTGCGTCATGCAGACCGCTCCTCACATTTATGCAACACTCAAGAGGCCCTTTCACTTCAAAAACGCTGTGTGAAAAGGACCACAGTAACACACAAGTACAGAAAAAGTTTTGCAAGCAAAATCAAGAATACATGGTTGAGCTCCAGCAGGGCAAGGCCAGTGCACAGTATTTTTTGAACAAGGAGTTCAGCCTCATGTCCTTTACTCCTAGAAAAAATGGTTGGAAGACAAGGAAAATAATTTAGTCATAGAAAAATCACTTGCACTATAAGACAGAAATCCTGTACTGACTCACATAACAGTAAGTGCCATTAAAAAATGAAAACTGATTTTGAGTATTATGTACAACGTTTCAACGATCACAGAAGTTTGAAGACAACCCCTAAAATAGCCCAGAAAATTTTTAGGACATTTGATGGTCTCAGAATGATATTCTGCTTCATTGATGGAAGGATGAAGGGTTGGAGAGGGACAGAACATCACTGGGAAAGATCCTGCAGCAACAACCTGCACTGCAAAGAAAAGAATGTTTACAAAACAGCCTGTTTCTTCATATGTCTACTTCACACAGGTTAAAACTGTGAAAAGCAGCATAGTTCAGTCGCATTTGCCATGCGAAAGGGCACCTGGAGCATCACACAATTGTGAGGAGCGATCTGCACAACACACTCACAATTGCGTGGTGCTCCAGGATAGAGCAGGCGCCGCTTGCGCACTTTTTCATTTTCAGCTTTCAGCCGAAAATGGTGTGTGATCGCGCATTGCTCCAGGGCCCTGCGCACACTTGCCATGCGTGCGGAGCCTCTGGAGCCATGGCAGTCGCGCTTCCCGCCCCAGCGCAGCCTGGGAAACTCCCAGGCTGGGCTGTGGAAGGAAGAGATGGGGCTCTCACGCTGCCTGCTTGGGAGCAAGCAGCTCGTGCAGAGCTGAAGCAGCAGGGACACGAGAGCCTCTCGCTGGAGGCTGCTTGTGCGATCCCTGCACTCCAGCACCGAAGAAAGGTAAGGTGCCGAAAGGGCCAAAGATGCAGAAAAGCAGAGAATTGGCTCTGAGGCAATCTTTTAGCCAGTGCCATTTGGAGCTGTTTCAGTGAGTCCTGCTTTGGGGTGTGCAAAAAGAGGTTAAATAGAGCCAGAAACAGGGACAAACACATCGTTCTCTGCTGCTCCATCATCTCTAGCTTACATGTTCCTGACTTTTCATTCTGAGCTTGCCTAGAATCTCTTAAAAGAGCATCCCTCCATCCCTTTAGTTATATCCTGCCTTCCTCCCAGACTAGGACTCAAGGCTGCTTACAGAAAGGCAGAAAACAATAATAAAAAGACATACAGTACAGACATACAAAACTGAAATTAAAGAATGTTAAACAACAATAGAATTAAAACCACTTAAAATCTTATTTTGAAACAAAGATTAAAAATAGCATGTGTGTGTGTGCGTGCGTGCATGTGTGCACACGCGCACCTTCAAGATGCCTATCAACTTATGGTGACCCCATGAATTTCATAGGGTTTTCTTAGGCAAGGAACACTCAGAGGTGGTTTGCCAGCCTCTTTCTCTGAGAGATAGCTGACGGCATAGTACAGCACCAAAGAAACCCTTCCCTTGTTAAAAATCAATTCCAAAAGGTGTGATGGAAAAGAAAGGTCTTAACATGCCTCTGAAAGAACAATGAAGAAGGAGCCATCCTCGCTTTTCTGGGAATGGAGCTCCAAAGTGTGGCAGAAACCACAGAGAGGGCCTTCTCCAACATTCCCAGCAGCCATGCCTGTGAAATTAGAAGGTCTTGTAGGAAGAAGAGTATCCTGATCAGGAGATCACTAAATTAAAGCTATGGTTGCTTGTTATGAATATAATAAGCTTTACATCCAATGTCAGGATGAATAGATAAATAAATTTCTCACAAATACATCATTTTCCTTTCTCTCTGTTTAGTTCGTTTTTGTGTAATGCAGTATATCACTTGTGAGTTGATATTGTGCTTTTAGTGTCCACATGCAGCATGAAAAGCCACTCTGGGAAATAAGACCGATGCACACTCTTATTATTTACAAGTTTATTTGCCAAGTTAGGCCAAGAGATTATGGTCCAGCCACAATCGCCTCACTAATAGCTCATCATGAAAGATCCTTATAGGTCCTAGAGGAAAGCTGAACTCCATTTTCCTGGCGTTAGCAAATCCTTTGGCGGTCTCAAGAGATAAAAGTACAAACCTCTTCTGTATACTTGTTTCCATAACAAAAATCAGGATGCCTTTTAGGCATAGTGCTGTTCCTTTAGACGCAGAACACCAGATGGGCCACGCCCTTAAGTACTCATTCCCCACCTTAAAACTGGGTTATAGAACTTGAATTTAAGAAGAAATTAATTGCACAGGATGCTTGCAGTATGCACCATGGTTTATTCACCAGTTTTTCCATTCCCACCTACTACTTACACTGCAGGCACTGTGGCTTCAGATCTTTCATTTTGAACAAATACAGCCTTGCAAAGGCATTTCAGTCAGCTCTCCATATTTATGGGTTTCGCTTTCATGGATTTGATTATTGGTAAATTTCTCCAACTCCTGCCCTGCACCTCAAATGCTTCTATTCTGGAGGAACCATGTCTTTCTGTGGCTCTGATCAGGACATACAGCTCTTAAAAACCTGCCACAGGTCCCCCTCTCCCACCACCAGCTTCTTCCTGACCAGCTAAGGATGGCTCACAGCCTGATTTCTTGATACTACAAAACCTCTCCAGATGCCCTCCCCAAACATGCAAAGAAATCGATGTGCAAGAGAGGGGAAGTATTGAGCCATCATGCTGAACAAGCCCTTTCTCTAACCTGGTTTGGACCCTGAGTGACCACTCTCCGTACCATGCCTCAGCCCCCTTCCCACAGAAACACACACACATTTTCATATTTACATTTTTTCCCACTTTTTCAGGGGTCCTGTGCCCCTAACCCTAGCAAATGTGGAGGGCCAACTTTATTCATTTGAAAGAGCAACAGAAGTACAACACAAGTGGAACCGGTCCTGTAGTCTCAGCCCTGAATTCACACACCTCCTCTCAGCATCTTGGTGATCTTTTGGAAGTGCAGGGCAGCTTTGGACCTTCCTTGAGAAAGTTTATGGGTGGAGAGGATTATGAAGAAGAGGACTGTAGTGAGAGGAGCTGTAATTTAGTGACTCTCCATTAGTGCCAAGGTGATATTAATCAGAGGCGGGGGGGTGCAAAAAGAGACCAATGCTCCCAAATAAGAATTATGACTCCCTCAATGAATTTTCCTTCAGTCACAAAATTTCTAGCATTGTGATAAGTGAAATCCTCTCTTGAGCATTTAGAAGTGCAGTTTACTCACCCAAGCAAGCAGACTTCCCAAGGAAACAGGAACACAGCAAAGTTCTAGATTGGGATGATTTTCAGTGTTTCAATCCCTGTGGTGCTAGAAATTTGAGAACTGAAAGGAAATTAGGGGGAGGGAGAGATTTCTAATTTGGGGGTCAATGCCTCAATTCCCCCTACCTGAGCTGCATGCCTGGGTTTCTCCCTGAACATTGTTTTGGAGCAGTTATCAAAAGGTCTTTTATTATAGAGGAGGGTCTTGAAAGCCCTTCAGAATAAAGAAGAGGAAGGAAAGTGGGTTGGGGGGGAAATTGTTACCCAGTTTACTGGGGGTCCCATGAGGGACTCCAAACGTGCTCAAATAAATGTGGGGAAAATTAGCTCAGAGCACAAGTTAGCAAAATGAGAGGCAGGGCAACGCAGCGGAATCTTTTACCCAATGTCTGCGGGGTCAGGTCAGTCAAGCAGTCAGACAGGTTTTAAAATAGCAAAATGACGTTTTATTAAGAACTGACAAACACTTAAGACAACACAACCACACGGCTAACTAAGAGATGAGAAATAAGAGTTTTTCGGGGGAAATGGGTGGTACGACACCTTTCTCGTAGTCCTGAAGAAGTTGCAGATGGAGAGAAGAAGCTCAGCGTGGTTTGCTGAGGGGAGCTCACCGGGCAAAACAGCAGCAAGGCAATCTGGAACTTGGGAGCGATCCAAGGAAGCTCTCGGAACGGGGGGGGGGGTTTATAGGGAAAGTATGACCGTAGGCTAGTCTATACTTGGGAGAGAACAATGAGGTTTGGGTGCGAGACAATGTCTCCGTAAGGTCAGAATTTAGTGTGATGGGATTAAGTCCGAATCGACAAGGGAATGGCCAGTATGCAGAGGCGGTTATGCATTTAGCTCGGCAAGTTACCTGCTCGGGGCAGGGAGTTCTTTGTAGTAGTGTGCAACTTTAATGAGGTGTTTGTCTAGGGAGGTCTCCTAAAGCAAGATCTGACTGAGTCTGGCTTGCCTAGGTGGAGAAAGGAACGTTCAGCAATTAAGGGCCATGCCTAGCTCTGTGCTTGTTCGGGGGCCTCACAAACACTTGGCAGAGGGTGGCAAAATGGGGACAAATTGTGATATCAAAGTGATATCTAATATCTTCCAAAGCCAGGCCAGTCCACGGTGATAACAAAATGAAAAAGAAATGTGGCAGTATTTTTCAGACTAACTGTGTTTTGTTTTCTTATGAGCTTCTGTGAATATAAACTCACTTCTTTGATTGCAGTACAGAGTGAATAAAGTTACTTTTTGGCCTCCATCTCATCTTTTGGCCTGCTCCTCATTCATTTTGCTGGTTTGAGGACCTTAAAAACACATTAGAAGGACAAAGCTGTGTATATCATCCTTGAAATATCTGAGCCCTGTTCTGAACGGAGTTTGTAAATCCTAGTCTGACTACCTGAATTCTAGCCTAATTATAATACTTTTAGTGTCCAGTCTTTCAGTGTTCTACTTCTTCTCCCTGATCATAATAATATATGGAATGTAGCATATTTGAACAAATGAATGAAGGTACTGTAAAGAGAAGAATGACTGTCAGAGCTCATCCGTAGCCCTATATTGTTCAACTGTCTTGACTTGGCTGGGACAGTCACAATTAATCCTCAACCATTCCATTTTTTTAGCTGCTTTTAAAATGACTCAGTTTCTCTCTCTACCTCCCACTGTCTACCCTTTCCCCTCAGTTTACTTCAATTGCTACAGACTGAATTCAAAGCGTAAAAGTAGTTTACATTCTGTGAACTCAGCAAGAGTGAAAAGCAATGGCGGGGGCAGACTTTGCCCATCCCGGTAAGCTTAGGCAAAAGCAAACTCCTACAGTGTCACCTAGCTTCTGTGTTCTTTCATATTAATAACTTGCTATTTTGACTGCACCTTGATGTTGCTTGGCCAGACGTGTCACATTTTTCATCTGTGCAGTGTTGGAGGGTACGTAGCAGTTAAGTGGTTAAGTGTGAAAGCAAAAGGTAAAAGATCATATGAAGCTGGTTTATGTTAACCATGTTCACATGCTTTCCAACTGTCCTGATTTGGCAGGGACAGTCCCAGATAATCCTCTGCCATCTCAGTTTATCAGCTGCTTTAAATATGTTCCAGTTTCCCTCTCATACACCCACTTTTCCTCTTTGTCATCAGCTTGCTTCAATAACTGAAAACTGAGTTCAAAGTGCAGAAGAAGTTTTCATTCAATTAGCTTAGTGGGAGTGGGGAGAGGAAGAATGGAATCTTGCCCTTCCAAGGCGACTAAGTCGAAAGCAAGCTGCTGCAGCCTCTCCTAGCCTAGATGTCTTCCTTGTTAATGACTTTGGCCATCTTGAACACACTCTGGTGTTGTTTGCACACATTTGTCCCAATTTTCATCTGTGACACGTTGAAGGGTATGTGTTCAGACTCATCCATGGAGAAAAGAGAGTGTGGGTGCTTCTGTGTATACAAAGCACTTGTGTGTTACCTAATTTTGTTACCTTTCTGCTTCTCTATCCATTGTTTGTAACATGCAGCCCAGTGAGGAGTTCTGGAGAACATTTGAGAGGCTGGAGATTTTTGTGGTTTTTTGCTTGGTCCTAGTAAAGTTGATTGGTCCAACTATGGATTTTGCTGTTATCTTTCGCACAAACCAACACAGCAATATTTGAATGTTATTGTTGTTACTGTTCTTAAACTAATATGTAGACATTGCAATGCAAATATTTCCATTCTTCTAGACAACAAGAAAAACCACACCCAACATATACGTATAAAAATGTAAAACGACAAGCCAAAGTCAAGCTTGAAAAATTTTGGCATATCAACTTCAGACAGACAGTCTGTTGTTGTTTTCTAAATGTGTATAAACTCCCATACCTTAAATTCATTCTTTGGAAAACAGAATGGTATGGATTCATGCCAGAACAGATTGCTACAGAGTAAAGCCACTACTCTGTTTTCCCACTACTGTCTGCTCTGGTTCATTGTCACAGAAGTATTTCTTAGTTCTGTTATCCAAAATTCTTTTTAATTGGAGATGTCAGGGTTTGAATTAGATACCTTCTTTGTGGAAAATATGTGCTGTGTCACTGAGTGATGGGTGACTCCTCTGCAACTTACTATGGGAATGTAGCAGGGAGATTCTCATCCTGCCATTTACTAAACACCAGGTTTTTGTTCTTAAGTCTGTAAATGTACAGCCTAAAGCAACTGTAGATACATTCATGGGAGTAAAGGTTGTTCCTGGATTGGTTGTTCCTGGGTCAGTGTATTGCAGAACCTATCAAGATTTCATTCACATCACCAGTGTTAAAATCAGTTGACTAGATAGAATAAATCTCCACATTTGAAAATATCTCTCTATAAATTTGTATAGTATGAAGAGGTGGTATGGGGATTTTTTTCCCCTGACACAGGCAAAATGATTGGCCTGCAGTTCCTGGTAGGAGATTCTAATCTATGTACATAATTAAACAACCTGGAGTATGAGAAACAGTGCTTGAGAATAGGGCAACATCCAAATTGCTAGATGTTCTTAATAGTTATGTAGCAGAGAACATGTTACCAGGTATAATTTTTCTTCCTCCTTTGTGACAAGTTGCCTGTACCAGATTCCCCTCTTTTACTTAACTCATGAAGAGACAGAATCATTGTCTCCAACTGCCTTCTACTTAACTTACGAAGAGGCAGGAGCCTTGTCTTCCTCTGACTGTTGCCTCCCAAGTACTCCCAAGAGCTAGGAGTCAGAGGTTCCATGACCCAGCTCCCTGCATTAAAGGGCCACACAGATGGTCCAGCGTCTTGGTGGTACATGGTGAACTGATCCACATGAGGCATGAGCCATGAACTAACTGTGAACCAGTCATTGCTGGAAACAAGGAGACTAGCTGTGGAGGGCTAGAGACCCTGATGCAAAATTGGTTTAAGTTGGTCTAAGATTCTGCTGATCTGTTTTAATCTCTTGTGAAGCCTGCGTTTATTTCATTTCCTGTATGGCGCAAGAAATCCTTCCTGCTTCACAGGACTTGAGGGCACCAGCATTTGCATTACTTCTTTCTAGGCTTAGCAGGTGAAGCATGGAGAAAGAACAGCCTCTGACAAGTTGCTGCACGCTCCTTGACTCTTTAACCCTGTTAAAGTCATGACACAACTGCTTTTATGATCATGGCTTTCTGGCAATAAGCACTATTTCCTTGTCATTCTCACTCTCTCATAGCCCAAAACTATCAAGTTTCCCTAAATACCTCTTCTGTGTCTGTACAGAATGTGGGTGGGCAAGAACCTTGGGGAAAGTGAAGCCTTCTTCCAGTAGTTGCCGTCAACTGATCTATATCAGGGCAATTTATTTGTGCTTCTCCTGTACAATTGGGTTCACAAAATGGATTTTGTACATTTTTAGTGATGAAATTTCACAGAGACAGATAGTTATAGATTATCACTGTTTTAGTGCTTTTGCATTTTTGCCATCTCAGCGTTTGGCTGGTTTTGATTTGTTTTTATACACTTTCATGTTTTATTTGCTCCTACTGCTTTTATCTTGGTTTTATATTCCGTTATCTGTGGGATGGGATTATCTTTGGTACATTTTGCTGTATTTTTATTTTATATTTTTAAGAGGCTGCATTATTGAGAGAACTTTGTTTAATGGGTGGATAAAAAGTGCACTCAATCAGTCAGTATTACCAAGCACAGCAGAGTTACTCATGTCGATTGCTGATGGAAGCAAACATTTGAACTCAACACATATGGTTACGCTGATGGTATGAAGACATCACCCATGGATTAACTGCTTTTTGACTTTTTCCAAACAGAAGTTCTGTGCCTTTCTTATTTATTCATTTAAACAGTTCTATTGTTTTTGTGTGCCTTCAAGCCATTCTGACTAATGACCACCTGAGGCAAACTTATCATGTGGTTTTCTTCACAAGATTTGTTGGGGGGGCGGGGGTTGTCCTTACCTTTGAGGCTGAGAGAATGTGACTTGCCCAAGGCCACCCTTCCATGGCTTAGTGGGGATTCAGATCCTAGTCTCCGAAGTTGTAGTCCAGCATTCAAACCTCTACACCATGCTGACCGTGCTCTTCCCAAAAGCATTGCAGTCAACTTAACACTGTCCTTCTCCTCTCCATCTTTCCTAAGAGGAAGCAAGCTGGGGAAAAGATGTTAATTGTTGAAAATAACAGATCACAGAATTTTTGTTTTAGAGACAGACAACACCAAGCACACAAAGAAATTATTTTGCCTGCACAGGTTAACCCTTGGCTACAGCCATTTTTATCCCTTTTCTCGGGGTGGCAAATATAATGAAATAATATAAACAATTTAAAGAATTGCAGATTAAAATCAATAAATAATTTAAACAAGTTAAACACATATTAAACATCTCAAATGAGTTAAAACAGTTTAACAGCTGCCTAAAACCCAACAGATGGAATCTGCATGATAATTGGGCAGGGGAAGTATTTGTTAAATATTTCTTTGCCACATGGAAGTTAAATGTGGTCACTTTTGATTGTCATAAGTACATTTTATTTATTTATTTATTCAATATACTGCCTTTTTGCAAATAATGAGACCCAAGGCTCACTTTCTAATTAGGAATATAATAAAGTATAATATTTAAAAAAATATTAAATGGATTGTCTTATAACAGTCATCATTTAAAAGCACCTGTTCGGGGGGAGTACAGCACCCTCCCTTCATTAAACCTCCCCTTCCTCAGTAGGCAGTCAGTTGCCAAAAGCCCACCTGAATGAAACCGTCTTTGCCAGTCATGAGTGGCTGGTGAACCTGATGGTGCAGGAGCAGCAAATCCCCTTTTGGCTTTATAGCAGCTGCCTCTACATCTGTCCCAATGGAGCACTCGGGTGTCAATTCTATGCTGGGATAGGATCTGTCACCAGTGTAGCTCAAGAGCAGCTGCAGGAGCAGTGGCTATAAAACCAAAAGTAGATGCCCCATCTCTCCTATGACAGATCAACTCTTCTTTTGTCTGCTGGAAGAAAGACAAGAGAGAGGAAACCAGCATAGCCTCCCTTGGAAAGGAATTCCTTCACGTGCAGACTGAAGCTTTTGCCTGAAAAACTTCTTACTGGTGTGATTCTACTGTACGATAACATATATTCCATTGCTCATTAACAAGCGGCTATGATTATGGGAATCCCCAAACATGAGAATAATTACTGCCAACCCACATGTGTCAGTGAAGTGGGAGGAGCTGATTCTAATCAGCCTTCAAGTTAGATTTCAAAGGTCTTGTTCCAAGAGAAAATAAAATGTTAGCCAGTTTCTTGTCTGGAGTAGAAGAGTTATATTTAGCATCAAAAGCCAGTTGTAAGTGACAGTATCTAGCTTACTGTATTTTGTCTGTCATGATTAATTTTTTCCTAGAATGACACACAATCATAATTAAGGCTATGCACCTAATGCTTTATTGAAAATGAAACCACAAGTGTTTGTGGATTTTAGAGTTAGAAAAATACCTGTAAAAACAAGTATATTTAAGACAGCAAAGCTTTTTTTTACAAAAGCATATGCGCCAGCCTTTTTTGTCCTCATCCTCTGTATAGCTGAAAGCTAATTTTAGCAG
This sequence comes from Iguana delicatissima, assembly GCA_948472985.1. Taxonomy (NCBI): domain Eukaryota; kingdom Metazoa; phylum Chordata; class Lepidosauria; order Squamata; family Iguanidae; genus Iguana; species Iguana delicatissima. Next base: position 165,085 of record CAOKZL010001990.1, on the reverse strand, counting down.
CATTAGCATTGGGAGGATGCTGAGGGAGGACTGGAGAAATGGACTTTCATATCAGGTTGCAATGGTGTGTCTGCAGTGAACAGGACAATAAACAAAGCTTGAGCTGGGAAGGAGTGGGATTCTAGTCCTACTATAACCATGTGTGTAGTATGCATAACAAAGCAAAACAGAGAAAAAAGTTACCACAGTTAAGCCTGCCTCACCAGATCTCCCCAGTGTGTTTCAAAATGTAAAATTCTTTCCAAAATGGAAACCCTAAGAAAAGCGAAGGCTAGGAAAAGAAAAAACATTATCCCAGAATATATTTTAGAAGAAGACTTCATGTGGTCTTTAGAAGAGGCATAGTGTTAGTTTTTGATATGAACATATTGAACTGCTTCATTTTGCGGTGTAGGATTCTGTTCCTAGGCCATTTCCGCACTAGACGGTTATAGTGCTATCATTCCACTTTCAACATCCTATGGAATCCTGGGGTTTGCAGTTCAGGGAGGGACCGGCCATCCCCTCCCTGAACTGCAAACCCCAGGATCCATAGGATGTTGAAAGTAGATGATAGCACTATAACAGTCTAGTGTGGAAATAGCGCTAGTCTTTCAATGTTATGTCTGTCTCCGGTACCAAATTTTCTGTTAAAGAATTTATGCTCAGGATCCCTTCTTCTTTGTTACCTGAGGTATACCTGTACTTAAATGTTCCATATTCCATGAGCAGTCTCTAAGGCACATAATGTGCTTCCATTCCTTAACCACAATAAAATATTAAATCTAAATACTGAAACCATCCAGGACTAGATCCTGGAGACCAGGGTTCAATCTCCTGCTCAGTCATGGAAACCCAAGGGGTGACCCTGGGCATGACACACACATTCAGTCCCAGAAAACTCTATGATAGGTTTGCCTTAGGGTTGCCACAAGTTAGACACAATTTGAAGGCACACAACAACAAACCTAAACCAGAGTGAAGCACTGACTGCCAACTAGAATGTGAAACAATAACTCAGATGGAATGGAAAACTATGGTTTGCAGTTACCGTGATTCCCTGTTACACTTGCAAGCCATGATTACAGCAATTCCCCTGCCTTCTTTTCTTGGAAGGCAGTAAGGAGATATCACGGGTATCTCCCTATGCATATGTTCCTTCAGTGAGGGCAGTAGCAGCTGGTCATTTCCAAGTCAGTAGAACAGTGAATCTACTCCAGGCTTAAATCCAAACTTCAGAAGAACATTGTCCCCAAAATAGTTTAAGTTCTGGAGTAAATTCATTACCACAGAAGCCACCATCTGGCACTGAGTGAAGGTTGTGGACATAGTCCTTAAATGGGCAATATGGCTGAGGGCCAGCTGAGCTGATACTAAGACAGCTAAACTTGTGCTTAATCCTAAACCATCCAGCCTAGGTGTTTTGGAAATTAGTTGGGCTTACCACTACCCCAGCCTAACTTTGTGCCTGCATTGTGGCTGTGACCTTGTGCTAGAGGAGATTTGGATATGATGTAAATTGACTCCTCCCTCACCCTTTCCCTTCTAGATCCACTTTGGCTTTTCTGCCAGCAGATCTGAGCCAGCAGAGCAGTTCTGCTGGTAGATTTCTGGCTGCAGAAGAGGCTTGTGTCTAATTCTAGCCCCTTACAGCTGACATATATTTGAGGTAGGATTCCACTGCAGAAAATCAAAGTAAACCGTTATTCTTCAGCAAGTGGTTTATAACCATTGGTGGCTCATGGAGGGGACATTGAGTCCAGTGTTACAAATCAGTGTATGTAAGGTATATCGTCCCGTGTATCAACACCTTAATAACTGTGAACTATATAGTGGCTTTGACTTTAAGTTTGAAATCTTTAATGCTTGGGAAATATCTTAATAGCTTAATGTTTGAAAAATAACACAGTTATTTCACTGTGATCTCAAGACTAGCTAATGCTGACTACTGTGAATCATTGCACCCCTTTTTATATAGGCTTTCACCTGTGGATCATGCTTCACAATCTCTGTGGAAGTGTGAAAGCACCTCTGCCTGAGTACAGTGGTGTCTGAAGCCTATGTACATATAGCTCTTTTCTGCAGATTGACTGCGCAGGGTTCCGGGGTGGGGCAAACGTACATTCAGTGTTTGAATGGAAGAAATGAGTGAGCAGAGCTTACACCTACACCGGCATATAGTGATGACAGCAAAACAATAAAAAATGAAGGATGTATAAACTACAGCTGCTATAGGAACACACACAGAGGGGCAAACAGCAGCCACCTGAAAGAGGAGCCAGCTACTGTGCATACATAATTTCAGAGGAGCAGGTGTCATAGAATAAAGTCTCTGTGGCTGTGGTCACTACCGAGCTCTAAGTGCTGGGGAAATAATAACTGGCTTGCTTTGAGTAGTTGACTCCCACCTGTAATCAATGAGATTTCACTTCCGTTTTCTTCTCATGGATCATAAATTAGGTTCCCTCTTGCTTTTCTGTGTCATGTTTCACTAATAGCCATTCCATCTGTTGACTGTTCTCTTTTTCTTCCTTTTAGAGCCTGCCATGGAAATCAACACCAGAAGGCTTGTCGTGAGCTTTGCACTTTGCCTAATGTTCTTTCTGACTTGTGAGGGGAATTCAGAAAAAGGCAATGCTTCTCTACTGCACTTTACTCATCCTCTCTATAATACCACCATCCATGAAAATTCTGCTCCCAGAACCTACGTGGACAGTTATGTCAAAATGGGCATTTACATCACTGACCCAGCATGGGACATCAAATACAAAATAGCTTCTGGAGACACAAGTGGCCTGTTTAAAGCTGAGGACTTTATCATGGGAGATTTCTTTTTTTTGAGGATAAGAACTAGGAGTGGTTATACTGACCGGCTGAACAGGGAATTCAAAGACAAGTACATGCTGATAGTCCAAGCCATGGAGAAGACATTTGCTTATAAGCCTTGGGTCAAAGTGCTGGTCCACATCCTTGACAGAAATGATTTGAAGCCTCTGTTCTCACCCCCTTCTTATAAAGTGACCATCAAAGAGGACATACCCCTGAAAACCACAATTGGTGTGGTCAGTGCCACAGATGCTGATGTTGGCCAGAATGCAGAGTTCTATTATGCATTAAATACAAGGTCACCACTGTTTACCATTCACCCCACAACTGGGGCTATTATGACTGCCATGAGGTTGAATGCCACCCACAGAGGGAAGCACCAGTTAAAAGTTCTGGCTGTGGACCGAATGAGGAAGATCTCTGAAGGAAATGGCTTTGGAAACTTGGCTAACCTTACAATCCTAGTAGAACCATCTGTCAGGAAGCCCCCTGTAATTGTTTCAGTGATCATGAGGCCATCTGATTCTGCTGAGGACCTCCTCTATGCTACTTTGCGCATAGAAGCAGATGGATCTGGACCTGGAGTAGATTCAGTTGACATTGTAGATGGAGATGAAAGAGGACATTTCAAATCCATCAGATCATACATAGGAAGCAACGAGTTCATGATAGTGTCAGTCAAGGAGATCAACTGGAATGAAAACCCACTTGGTTTCAATCTAAGCCTACAGGCTAAGGACAAAAACAAGCCACCTCTTCTTTCTCAGACTAGAGTTATTCACATACCACCTTCAAAATACACCTTTGCTAGATTTGAAAAAGATGTGTATCAAGTCCAACTCAGTGAGTTTGCTCCTCCTGGAAGTCATGTTGTTATGGTTCAAATTACTCCAGTCTTCCCAAATCTTAAATACATTTTGAAACCCAGTCCTGACAGCACAAGCTTTAAAATCAATCCTCAAACTGGCCTGATAACTACAGACAAAATAATAGATTTCCAAGAACAGTCCCGCTTTGAACTTAAAATTATAACTAGTTATAGCCAGGCCTCTGCCACTGTCATTGTTGATGTTATTGACTGCAATAACCATGCTCCAAGCTTCACTCAATCTTCATACCATAACACCTTTGATGAAAATCTACTCTCTGGCACAAGTGTCCTCTTGGTGAAGGCTACCGATAGTGACTCTGGTGAGAATGGCTTCATCACATACACCATAGCCAACCAGAAAGCTGTTCCTTTTGTTATTGACCCATTTTCAGGTGTCATTTCCACCACCAAGATAATGGATTATGAGTTAATGCAGAGGTGGTACCATCTGCGTGTCTGGGCATCAGATTCAGGATCTCCTTTCCGTCATCAAACAGAAGTTTATGTCTCCCTCATTCTGAACAACTTGAATGATAATGTACCAGTGTTTGAAAAGATTAACTGCAATGGAAGTGTTCCGTGGGACTTACCTATTGGGCACCGTGTGGTTACAGTGTCAGCCATTGATGTTGATGAGCTGCAGCACATAAAGTATGAAATCATGTCTGGCAATGAGAGACAGCGTTTTGACCTGGATTCTGTATCTGGGGTAATTTCCCTTAGAGCTTCTCTCAGAGATTTCTATGCTGAACTACCAACTTTCTATACTCTCAAAATTACTGCTACAGATGGCAATAATTATGCTTTACCAACACTGATAAATATCACTGTGATGAATGAGGATACCCCTGTCTACTTCCACTGTGAAGAAACTGGGGTGTTGAAGGATGTAGCTAAGACCATAATCCATTCTATTGACTCCCAGTCTGCAAAACAAAACTTGGATGAAGATTCCACCTTGAATGAACATCTTATAAATCATTATGCCCCACAATTTGATGACACTTTTCCAAGATCTATTGATGTAATGGAGACAGTCCCTGTGAACTCAACTATAACTCAGTTGACAGCCATAGACAATGATACTGGCTTTAATGGAAAGATGGTTTATGTGATATCTTCTGGAAATGAGGATAGCTGCTTTTCTATTGACACAGAAACAGGTCTTCTTCTGGTGTCCTCTCCATTTGACCATGAAAGAACAAGTTTCTATGTACTCAACATCACTGTGTATGACCTCGGCACTCCTCAGAAGTCATCATGGAAGTTGCTAGCTGTAAATATTCTGGATACAAATGATAATGCTCCTGTATTTTTACAAAGTGTGTATTTGGTTACTGTACCAGAGGACATAAAAACCGGTGCAACAGTCACAGTGGTGAAAGCTGAAGATGCTGATACAAATGACAACGGGAGAGTGAAATATTCATTCCTTGCACCCACAGATAAATTTGCTATTAACAGTGTCACTGGTGAAGTGGTTGTGACTGATCCCCTTGATAGGGAATTGTGGCCTCAGTATGTATTAAAAGTTGAAGCTAGAGACCAGCCCCACGTAGGCCACCAGCTCTTTGCAATTGCTGATCTGGTTATATCTTTAGAAGATGTAAATGACAATTCTCCCCGCTGCATCCCAGCCTTGAATAAAGTGAAGGTTCCTGAGGACCTGCCAGTGGGGACAACTCTGCTCTTCCTGGAAGCCTTTGATCCAGACAGTATCTCTGGGGCAGAGCTGCAATATGGTCTGCTCGATGGTAGTGAGAATACATTTCATCTGAATGAGCTTACAGGAGCTCTGGTTTTGGAGAAAGAACTAGACTATGAGAAGAGGGACTTTTACAATGTATCTGTGAAAGTCAGTGATGGCGGGAAGCCCCAGTCTCACTCTTCTCTCTGTCATGTTGAGATTGAGGTTTTGGACGTCAATGAAAATTTGCATCCTCCTAGCTTTGGTTCTTTCATATATGAAGGATCAGTGGAAGAAAACAGCCCAGAGGGGACATCTGTGATGAGAGTAATAGCTCAAGATGGTGATAAAGGGAAAGATGGAGAAATCCAGTATTTCATCAGAGAAGGAACAGGCCTGGCTGTTTTCGATATTGAAAAGGATACAGGTAATAATGGGACACTAGAGCGTATAGAAGTGGATCAGATGATACTGATTTTTTTTCGTCTGAAATATTTGTTTGACAATAATCTACCAGTGCCACCACCCCATCCCACAGTATTATCATTTTTTATAGGTCACTAAAAATTCTTATACTATAGAATTATATTGTTTTTCAAAGAACAAACTATAGCATCGTTCCCTTCAAAGGGGCTGGCCTGTTCACAAAATGGCTGCCATGGTAAACAGAACCAGTCACAAAACACTCATTTCCCATAAACCAGACAAGTACCTTTTCTTTAACTCCTCCAAAGCAGAAGTGACATCTGAGTTCCAAAAAAACAAAACTGCATTTTTGAACCCACAGTATTCTGTCTGAAAACTTATTTCACGGAAGGCGAACTGATGAGATTCAGAGATTAGGAAATTTGGCTAAGAAACTGAGTATAAATCAGAGCTGGAATCTGAGCTACCCCCAATGTAAAATCTCATATGTTCCCCCTGAAAGGACAAGGAGATGCCCTTTTCACAAAAGAAAAAAACCCACTCAAATAAGCACAATACTCCAAACAGATACAGAGACATTGTCCCTCCCAATAACCAACACATACACACACACACCACAGTAGAAGAAATGTACACTTCTTTATCTAACCAAATGCCAACCTCTCTAATTCTCTAAGAAGATATCTAATATCTTTTAATTTCCCCCTTTTGGGTATCTGGGCATTCTTAAAAACAAAGTACTTGGTGGTTGCCACTTCCCATTTTTATTTTCTAAGACTGTCTCTAAGGCCCAGAGGTGTTGTTTGAAACAAAGATGTCACTGGAGGACAGAGTATTGCTTTTCAACATGCTTGCACCCAAGGTATCATCACCATCATCACCACCACCACTATCTAAAAATTAGGAAGGGCAGGTAGGCTGGTGGGCATCAAGGAAGATTTCAGAGGCACACTGGGATCACAGAACTAGTGGAGAACAAGTGTTGTATGAAGGCAGATAATAGACTAGACCAATGCAGGAGAAAAACCATAGCTTTCTATAAGTTCTGGTCCAAGCTGGGGACAGAGTGCCGCCTCATGTCACTGAGTCCATAGAAATTTTGTTTTATTTTGTTTCTCTTAGGTACAATCTTTACAACAGGGCCACTAGACAGAGAATCCAGCTCTCATTATTGGCTGACAGTGCTAGCTGTTGATTTAGGATCAGTCCCTCTGTCTTCCGTGGTTGAAATTTACATTGAAGTTACCGACGTAAATGATAATCCACCCCAGATGTCCAGTCCTGTCTTCTATTCCTCTGTTATGGAGAATTCACGGGCCAACACCTCCATCCTTCAGGTTGAAGCCACTGATCCAGATTCTGGCTCCCAAGGAAAGCTGACCTTCCACATTATCAATGGAAATCATCAAGAATTTTTTGCCATTAATCCTGAAACTGGTAAGAAATGAGTAAATGCAGATTGCATGTTTGTTTTTAACTTTCTTAGTAGTTGGTGATAAGCTTTAGGGCAGTGGTTCTCAACCTGTGGGTCCCCAGATGTTTGTGGACTTCAGCTCCCAGAAGCCCCAGCCACTATGGTCAATGCTCAGGGCTTCTGGGAGCTGAAGTCCACAAACATCTGGGGACCCACAGGTTGAGAACCACTGCTTTAGGGAGTGTAGTCTGATCTCTAACGCACGTCATTTCCATAGTTTGAATTTCAAAATATAATCCCAAAAAGACAGAAAAAGACAGATGGTGAAGGACAGAGCTCCCACCCCACCCACTAAAGGGTTTAGATTATCTAGAAGAAGTTCATGGGTTTTGTTTTACTTTGCAGATTTGAAAAGAAAGAACTGGTAAACATGAAGTTGGTGATATAAACAAGGGGTGGGCAACTGTAGAAGGCTAGGGGGCTGCATTAGTCTCCCCCCGCTGAGGATCTTGGGAGATCATACCCCTGCCTCACCCTTTCTTGCAAAAGACTACCACCACCACCACCCCTAAAACAACCTCTAGGGGACATGGTGAAATCCTCAGCGTGTTTTGGAGCTTTCCTGGGCCCCCAGAGTGCATTTTGGGTCATTTTGAGGCAAAACAACTTTTTTAAAAGTGAAAATTTGTTTTGACCTTAAGGAAGGGTCCAAAGAGCTTCAAGTTGGTGTAAATGTCCTGCACATATCCTTAGAGATCGTTTTAGAGGGGGGGAAAATACACCTGAGAGGCCCTGGGGACCTCCACAGCCCAAGGGGGCATACTTTGCCCACCTCTGATTTTAACACTTCAGTGCTCTGCAAGCATAATTTACATTAGTATGGGTAGATAATTATTTGATTATGGAGAACTTATATTAATTAGATATTGAGAACCTATTAATAGTAATACAGTAAATGATGCTTGCTTTGGTTACATTTCTGTGTAACCCATATTCTCTTGTCCTCTCTTTATTATTTATCAGTTTCAATTCAGGATGCAAATATAAAAAATAAATCTAGTTTTTGAACCTTTAAATCATTTTTTTCAGTCTCTTGCACAGTGTGCTTGGCCTTGAGGATATCGGGCTGAAATTCCCACTGTGCTGTGAAGACAGTGGGTACCCATGAACAACCACCATCTTATAATGTAATCTACTTGAGTCTTTCAAACATTTACCTGCAGAATGCTTTAGGCTACTTCAAACATGCACTTAACATTTCTTGATTTCTTGTCAGTTGGATAGTCAGCTTTCGGTCAATGGCTGCATATGGAAGCTAGTATGCCCTCTTCTTCTGGAGTTGTATCAGCAAAGTTGTGTGAAGCTCATTTGAAACTAAAGCTATGAGTATAAAAGCCAAACCCCAAGTAAACATTTGAGTGCCTTAGAGAAACATCTAGAATAGCAGGATTCTTTGATGGATTTAAGGTTGAGTGACAAAAGTGGTATAGTCTTCATCAGTCTCACGTGTGACTTTATAACCTCAGATATGGCATATGGAGACATTGGTTTAAAAGTGCTTCCATGTAATAATTATGGACAGTGCTGCAATCATTAGAATAAGATAGTGCTAAATGGTTTTGAAGTTGACAGAGAGCAGATTGCAGACTGGGTATGGTATGAAAAGTACCACAGAATTTGCTGCCATTTACTCATGACAGCTAAAATGTGCATCATCCAGCTTTGGCAGAAAAAAATGCTCCAACAGTAACAACTTGGCTAAGAAAGTTGTGGGAAGGAGTTTTAATATTTATATTAACTTACTACATATGAGAACTTAATTATAAGCAGAATATTTCAACCAATTTATTAAAGGATGGGTCTTATTCATTAATTTTCTTTTTATTTAGTGTAATTTAAGGATGTGTTTGTATGTTTAGCTATCTGTCAGAAGCCATTTCTGCACTATTATAGTGCTATTATTACCCTTTCAACATCCCATGGAATTCTGATATTTGTAGTTTAGGGAGGAGCATTTAGAGTTCTCAGCCAGAGAGCTTTTTGGCCTCAGGAAACTACAAATCCCAGAATTACATAGGATGTTGAAAGTGGATTGCACTGTGAAATAATAGGGTTTATAAAAGGCTATGATGAAAATTTAGCTTTCTGTCATTGTTGAATATGTATAAATAAGAAGGATGTTTTCTGAGCTATACATATAAAAAAAGAACTTGCTACCATTTGGTTTAACAATAATAGAGCAAAAAGAATTCCTGGTGGAATCACACAACAAATCTTTCTTCCATGCAAACAGTCCCAGTCTTCATAATTTTATAAAAGTAGACATAATGGCTGGTATTAGAGTGAAACCCCAGATGGACTGCTAAATTCTTCAGGACACTAATTGCCATGGGGAGAAAGTAAAGTCCTGGACACAGTTGTTGCCGTTGTCGTTGTTGTTGTCACTGTGTGCCTTCAAGTCACTTCTGACTTATGGTGAACTTAAGGTGATCCCAGAGTTTTCTTGGCAAGATTTGGTCAGGGTTTTTTTCCTTTGCCTTCCTTTGAGGGTGAGATGGTGTGACTTGCCCAAAGTCTTTCAGTGGGTTTCATGGTCAAGTGGGGATTTGAACTCTGGTCTCCCATAGTCCTAGCCCAAAACTTAAACCACCACACCGTGCTGGCTCTCCCTGGATACACTGAAAGTTATGAAAAAGTCAAAATCATCATACTGCAATTCACTAAGTGAGCAGTTTGAAACAGCAAGTTCCTGACCAACACTGTTACAGAACAGTCACAGATATATTCAGAAATGGTCTCTGTGTCCCTGTGGGAACTGTTTCCAATCTCTGCTTCATCCACTCAGATTGACACTGCAAATATGTATCCTGGGACAGTCAGAAAATACAGGGGTAACACTGCTGATATTTTGTGAACTTAGATGGAGATACAAAAATTTGAAAACATCTTTGTTTACATTCAGTGCAAGCAGATATCAACACTAGCTAAATTCCCCTTGTCTTTCAGTTTCTGCAAAATCTGAGCTACGTTCATCACTTCCCTTGTTTTTGTCAGTTTTAGCAACGGAGGTATCAACATAGCCTTCTTCTGTCTTTTGCATTTATTGTATCTGTGTCATCTCTAGCTTAGGTAACATATCCTTCCAGAATGTTGAAATCCAGGTGGTGTTTGGTGTAAACTGTCTCTTGTGACTAGCGTTTTGGTTCTGGTATTGGGCCAGTCTAGAAGTAAGATGTTCCTGTGCTAGGGCTGTAATCCCACATGCATTTGCCTACAAGTAATTCCCTCTGAATTCAGTGGTATTGCTTCTGAGTAGATGCGCATGGATCTCTGCCCTTTAAAAACTTGCCTCTGGTCCTCCTGCTCCTCCACCAGCTGCTGCCTGGTCAGTAAAGGATAGCTCTCAGTACTATTTCTCAGCACCACAAACTCTCTCAATGCCCCTCCCCACACCCCAGGTAGGAGATGGGTGAGAGCGAGGAAGCATAGGGCACCATGCCAACCCTTTCCCTCTCCTTTCTCTGGCCCTTTTCGCACCTTACCTCTGTCTGGCGCAGTTGCGTGGGGATCACGTGAGCAGCCTCTTCCGCGAGGCTCTCGTGTCCCCACTGCCTCAACTCTGCAGGAGATGCCTGTCGGCCAGCAGGCAGCATGACAGCTCCACTTCTTCCTTGTGCAGTGCAGCCAGGTATTTTCCCAGGCTGTGCTGGGGGAGGAAGCATGAGGGCCACAGCTCCGGAGCTCCGCACACAAGGTAAGTGCGCGTGGAGTCCTGGAGCAATGCATGATCGCGCACCATTTTTGGCTAAAAGCCAAAAATGATATAGTGAGCAATCGGCGCCTGCCGGCCCCAGCAGCATTGCGCGATTGCAAGGACATTGTCTGAAATGCTCCTCACAATCGCGCGACACTCCAGGGGCCCTTTCGCATGAGAAATGCTATGCAAAAAGGGCCTCTGACTTGATTTGGAACCTGGGTGCCGATTCTCTCCAACATGCCTTGGCCCGCTTCCCACAGACACGCACACACATTTTCATGTTTACAATTTTTCCACTTTTGCAGAGGTCCTGCGACCCCAACACTAGTGAATGTGGAGGGCTGACTATATTAGGAAAATGTGTGATGTCCACACTAGTCTTAAGTGTGTGGCTTTGACTGGCATAGGAAATAAAACTGAATGCAACATGTTGACTGTGAACTGTGAAATTCATTTTCTGGTTTTGAGTTCTTGTATAGCAACTAAGTAAAGGCATATAGTCTCCAGCCCATGCTTCACTACAGCTGTCAAGACTTGAAAGGTTACTTTTGGGGACTACAAGTCCCAGAGTCTTTGAGCCTACTCTCAGACTCTTTCAGTCTACTCCAAGCTGCTTAGTGATTCTGGGAGTTGTAGCCATGAAAGTAACATCCTCCGGTTTGGAGTCCAAAGTTGTATTTCCCAGCTGGTGCTAGGAGTTGACATGACTAGACAGATGCCAAGGTATGGATCATATAGGGGCTCATAATAGTGCTAGCATCATTTCTTTTCATTTCACCTATTACTTACAGCTGTGGAACTCCTTAGTGCGGAATTTACTATAGAGGAAGGCTAGACTGGCCTCCTCTCTGTTTTCTTTCTGCCAGCAGGTAAAGGCCTTTCTATTCAGGCAAAACATTCGGAATTCACCTGGGTTGTGTTAAAATAGGCTTTGGATCGAGGCAGGTTCTGTTTTCTTTTTTTGGTTGTTGATGAGTTTTTAATTGCTTTTTAAGTTGCCGTATATTTTAATTAATCTGTTTTGTGTGTTTAACTCTACTTGTTTTATTTGATTTTTATCTTCACCATGGTGCCATCTTGACTACATAAAGATCATGAAGTTGCCATAACTATATAGGGTGTGTGAGTACATTTACACATAAAGATAAGGTATATATACCCAGAGAGAGAAATGTTTATAGTGGGTCATATTTTGCCAGCTGAGGTAAAATGAACAATCCTGAAATAGTAGAAGACAAGTGTGTTCTATAATCCTGGCAAACACGTTAGGAGATCTGTAAAGAGTTGAATGTTGTATTCATTGGAGAATATTGGATGATAGGCTTTTGTGTTGCAACTGAAAGGCTTGGGTTCCCACCCTTTGCTCCTGCAGCAAGTCTCTGCATGCTGGAATTGTTCCAGAACTTAATCGTCTCTCTTTTATTACCAAGTTTGCTTTATTTTTACATTACATTCCCGGATTAGACTCTTGGAATTAGAAATCAAAGATATGAACCAAAGAGGTGCACTTAATCATCTCAACCTAATGTTTGATTATTTCCTGCTCACCAGATGTGCTCCTTTTTACCCTTGAGTCCAGCTTTAATATTCTCACTTTTACCTAATTCTAACATGGGGAGAAAACCAACCAGAGAATATTTCAGAGTTGTTTTAAAAATGGGAAAGATAACCAGATTGTGTTACCTTGGAGAATATTATTCAGTTATTCAATATCAATGAATAAAGCACATGAGATATAGTACTACTTGAGCCTTGTTTTACATTGATCATACAGTGAATTTTAAAGCTGAAAATGAGTATTGACTTGTTTGCCCTCCAGGGATGTTGATCAGTACAGATATGTTTGTGCTGGACTTTTCAGGAATTAAGTAATGAGCCGCTCAAGTTATTGATTAACTTGGGCAATGACCCAAAGAAAGAAGAGCCCAAATGCACCTAAGGGACCCAGTTCTCTAGTAATGTCCTTCTTGTGGTTTAAACAGTTACATTAATCCTACAGCCTATGTATCACAAGCTGAAATCGTGGAAGAGATTGCTGGGAGCTAAAATGTCTGATCAGCATCTGCAGTTAACAACAGAAGAATCAATCTGTAGAAAATAGTTTAAGAGCAGGAGAGGAACAACCACAGATCCTTTCACACTATACAAGTACAGTGTGGTGATTCCACTGTATCTGCCATGGCAACATCCTGTGGAATCCTAGAGTTTGTAGTTTGGTCAGAGGCACAAGTGGAGCTCTCTGACTGAGCACTCTAAATGCCCGAGGATTCCAGGGGCTGTTGCCATGACGGATAAAGTAGAGTAATAACACTATAACAGCTCCCTAACTGTTTAACATCAAAAAATCCCAACCTTTTAAAAGTGAAAAAGGACTCTTGAGGGAGTCCTCATATGCTTCCCTCCTCCCTACTCCATGAATTTAGCAGCCTTTGTGTTCCAGTTGCAGAACACCGGCTCCCAAGCCTGCCAAAGTTGTCTACCCCTGACCTTATCTAAGCCATATTTTGTTTTTTTTAAATTTATTTACTTCTTTTTTTAAAGAAGATTTGTATATCTCTCTTCATGTAGAGACCTCAGGGCAGTTAACAGTGATTAAGAAAGTGACATTTGTGACTTTTAAATCATGTTGGCTCAGGGAACATGGACGAGGCCCTGTGTATGCATAGCACATAGACCTCAGTGGCTACAGGCGGCAGTTGCACAATTGTTAAACCCTAAGACTGCACAGATTATTTTATGAGAGTGGTCCACATTCGTTGGATTCTGGTCATAAAGTTCCCTATGTAAATATGACATTCAATGTAGAGAGGAGAGATTGGGCAGATTGCCAGGAAAGTACCATCCCAGATGCATACAGCAATTGACTAAATGTCCCCATTTGGCAAGGACAGTCCCAATTCATTTTCTGCCATCCCATTTTTCAGCTGCTTTAAAAATTTTCCAGTTTTTCTCTTCACCCCCTCCAGACTTCACCCTTTGTTCTTCATTTACTTCCATTATTGCAAATAGGTTCAAAGTGCAAAGTAGTTTGCCCTCAACTTAGCAGCAAGGAGAGAAGAGGGCAAAATCTTGCCCTTCCCTGTAGGCTCTGGTAAAAGCAAACTGGCTTGTCTGTTCTTCCCTTTTAATGATCATCTTGACCACACTCTGATGTTACTTGCCACAAGTGTCCCAGTGTTCATCTGCACAGTGTTGTAGGTAGGTCTTTATTCCTCCTTGACATATATTTACTATAGTCTTGAATACTCTTCTTAACTCAGGGCTGGAATCATGTGGATCTCCTGATGTTGTTGGACCACATCCCCCAGCATCCCTACTCAGTATAAACACTGGAAAGGAGTGCAGGAAGCTGCAATCCAGCGACCTCTGGAGGAACAGATGATTTCCATCCATGTCTCAACTGAATCATTTCCAGACCAAAGCATTCAACAATAAACAAACAACAAGAACACTATTTCACACAATATGCAGAGATGGCATACGATTCCCTCTTCCATATTTGTATAACATCTAAATAAGGCTTAGTGACGATGTATAGCCAGTGGTAGCTGCTTGAGAAAGATAGTGATGCAATGCATATTTCTAAATACAGACTTGTCATAGTCACACTTTACATTTTTAAGTATATACATCAAACACTGTAGCAATACACTTTTTTTTAAAAACAGTCAAGCTTAATGAAGAGACATGTACTAGTTTTTTGTTTTTGTTTTTTTAAATCCTTTTCCTGATGTAAAGTAGCAGAAACATAAGTGAATAAGTCTTTTTGGATGATATTGCCCTGTTAGCTATGTGTATTTTTCTTACCCCTTGCCTTCATTTGTAACATGAATGTCAACAAAGAAAAATATGTATTTATTCTAATTAACCACTTCTTAATTTTCATCCCTTTTCTATGCACTTCCTGAGATTTGCTGCTGGGATCCATGTGAACACACATCATATTTGCCTGTCTTGGCAGGAACAAAAATACGACAGCTGCATTTGGGAATTAGTGTAATTAACCATTAACCATAATTGCTCTTAGATCTCATTACGGGGTGTTTAACAGACCTTGTAAGGGAATCAGTGGCGGCTGCTTCTGTGTGTGTGTGTGTGTGTGCGTGTGTGAGAGAGAGAGAGAGGAGAGAGAGTCACCAAACTCAGATCAGAGGGCTGCCCAGCCAGGTGGCCCCCTATTACTAACAAGCTATGCAGTCAGGAAAAGAAACCATTAAAAGTAGAATTTAAGGAAAGTTGCTAAAACAAACCGAAAACAAGAAAATAGCAGCCATGTGTTGTTTTTAAGTGCAAAAAAATAAGAGATTTCTGGAGAAAGATTAGCAAGTGATAGGAAGAAACACTTGAATCTCTGCTAGAAATGCCCCTGAGCCTCCTCCTGCCCCACACATGGTAGACATCAAATCACAAGGTAGTTGTTATATGGTTTCTTTTTATGAGTTCTCCTCAGATTGTCTTCTGATAAAAAAAAATGGTTGCAATAATCCTTTGGTGCATCTACACTCCTATTTTGCTCTCTTTGCATTTTCTCTTTTTAAGTAAACACACACACATACACACACACATACAGAAGACTAAAAATATTTTAAGAAGCTTCCCTTGGGCAAAGGTTTTGTTTCTGTCAATGAATTATTAGGTGTTGCTTGCACGTCTTCTTTTCCCTTATTATACATCTCCACTTATGTAAAACTAACTGAAGATGCCTATTCTGTACATGTCTCCTTCTTTCAACAGACAGCTTTAATTGGAATCACATAAAAACTGTGGATTGCTTAAAGCATTCTATTGTAGCATTAGATTGTTTCAAAGGTTGCAGTTTCAGTGCTAAGCATTCCTGCCATGTATTATGAATTCATAAAGATTACTTGTGAGTAAGCTTAAAAGAAACTGGAACACAGGCCATTTCCTCACTAGACTGTTGTAGCACTATTATTCCACTTTCAACATCCTATGGAATCTTGGGGTTTGCAGTTTAGGGAGGGTCCGGCTAGCAATAATAGTGCTATAACAGTCTAGTGGGGAAATGGCTACAGTAATAGCAAAGGCATTTGACCTTCTTGTTTTTTCCTTCTTCCACTATATATTAAAACAGTTCAGACTGAAAGTATTCCCCTCTCCAGGTCCCATGGATGTTTTTAAGCAAAACAGGTGAAGTTTGACTAAGGCCCTTTTCGCACGCAGTTTTTTTTGCGAGAGGGCCCCTTGAGCGTCGCATAAATGGGAGCGGCAGTCCATACGATGCACCCCCATTTACGCGATGCTCACGAGCCTAACACAAACCGCGCACGCACCTTTTCATTTTCGGCTTCAAGCCAAAAATGGTGCCTGGTTGCGCAAGGCTCCCGGGGCCCGTGCGCACTTACCTGCGCTGCGGTATGTCAGGAGCCAGGCCGGTTGTGCTTCCTGCCTCAGCACTAGCCTGCAGTTCCCAGGTTGTGCTGCGGTAGGAAGGGGCGCTCGCGCGACTGGCAAGCCAGCTGCAGTAAGGAAGGAGAAACGAAGTGAGCACCTCGCACAAGAGGCTGCTCGCGCGAACGCCACCCCCCACCTCCGCGAAAAGGTAAGATGCAGAAAGGGCCTAAGTTGTGAACTGGTTAAGAAAAAGTGAATGCTATAATGAAATGTTTTATGAAGTGTTTAGCTAACACATTGTAAACCGCTTAGAGAGCACTTAGCTAATAAGTGGTATAGAAATACACACGCTATTGCTATTTTAAGCAGCCCACAGGTTCTAAGCAACTACAAATAAAGCTACCTGTCCTGTTGAGACTAGAGACAGGCAAAAGATTGTAATACTCAGTAGCATCACATGAAAGAACTGTGGAATAATGTCAAGGAAAAGATGTGAATGAAAGCTAATAATTTATGATGAGAAATAATAATATCCATGCCTGATAGAAACTTTTCTCCCATTGAAACGAGCAGATATGCCTCCAACATCCCAATTTGAATCAGGAATGCAGTGCGTACAAAAACAGTAAAATTCTCTTCCTGTGCCTTTTCTCAGTCCAGGTCCGCTTCCTCCTTCCAGCTACTTTCTCCTGCCTCTACCCCACCCTAGGCCAAAGAGAAATCAGGTAGGAGAGTCTAAAGATGCAAGTGTCATGTCTTGGTTATTTCCCAAACTAGTACCTCCAGATGTGCTAGAATACTGCTGCCATTATCCCAAGCCAGAATGGCCATCTTAACTGAGGAGAATGGAAGTTGTGTTTCAACCCATCTGAGAGGCATCAGGTGAGAAAGGGTGGCTGTGATGAATGGGCATAGGCTAAGGAGTGGCACTGTGGCATTAGCTCTGCCTTGAACTTCCCTAAACTTATTTGAAGAAAAATGCATGTAAGTGTGTAGAGGAGGGTGGAACTTGCAACCTTAGTGTCAGCTTTCTGCTTATGTGCCCTCATTCTGTAAACCTGGAACATCTGTAATGGGCTCACGTCAACAGGTATCTATACACCCATTGTTTATTAGGTCTCTCTCTGTTCAGCATGAGTCATGGCCTGGTGTTTAGGATCCAAGTTAGCAGAGATCTTTGGGCTGTACTTCAGATACCACATGCTTAAGTGTTTTGCCTCAAGCCTTCTTCATTGCCATGAATAGGGATATATACAAACATTCCTTTATAGTTTCGTTGTTGCCCTTGGGATCTTCTGTTCATGCTGAGGTAGAGGATGGAAAAAAACACAAACAACACACCAGACATTGCTCTACACCAAGACCATTAAGTTCAGCTTGTTATAACACATTGCTGTCTTTGGTTTTAAGTGCAGTTTATAATGAGATTCAAAGCCAAACAGACCTAATCCCCAAGAGGGGAAGGTAAGGAACAAGTAAGGACTGCTAACCAGAGCCCTGTTCCAAATACTTACATCACAGTCCCTGGAGCTATATATTTTGTACCATTTCCCATGGATTTTGATTCTGCCTATAGCAGTTCTCTACAATTTTTGACCTGCCAAGCCAAACTCAGTCCACTAGTTGTATATTGTAGTAGCTAGTCTCTCAGCAATCCTTCTTTTTTCACTGTGCCAGGCTAGCAGTGAAAATGGGAGGTCTGTATAACTTCTGCCATGTTAGCTGCCACACATAGCTACTGCAGTGCATTCAGTTTAGTTGGTCACAGGTTGTTCAAGTCTGACTTATAAGGAGGATGGATGGGCGACAGTAGTGAGCACAGAACTGCTGCTGCTAGAACCAGGACCCTCACCAGAATTCATTGACCAGGATCCTCTCAGCAGCTTACACTGGTGTAACCAAGGCTTATGCCAGCCTCAGCATGTTTTCAGGCATTGCCCAAGGAGGTATCCAGAACTTGCTGATAGAAAAGTTTCCCCCTGGCTGTGAAGTGGCATTAAGAGTGTCAGAGCAGACCCCTGTGGCCAGTTAGTGCTTCTTCTTCCCCAGCTGTGTAATGGCAACTGGGGAGTATCAGGGTGCAGCTTCACATCCCAGTACAGATTAGCTACAAGCATACGCCCAGGCACTGTCAAATAGCTGCTGCACAGCTGGAGAAGAAGGAACCATCATCCCTGTGGATTTCCAGAGGAAGATGTTAATTATGATGAGTATTAAAGAGAGCTTGGGCATTTAGGTGGGTTTTTTTTTTTAAGTAATTACAGCTTCAAAAGTAGTTTACACTTAGAACTTTAAAAGTTGCTGTTCCAGGATGCTGAATCTGATGGATTCAGCACTTTGGTTCAGCACTTTGGTTGGGTTTGTAAAATTCAGGCTTAAACCTAGAGTGGATTCACCACCCATTGATATGGAAGCCACCAGCCACGACTGACAAGAACTATCAGGTTGAAAGAAGGTGAAGAAGGTGACTAGCCTGATAGTTCATAGGTCATCAGATGGATTTCATGACTCAGTAGTGACTTAAACTGTGATCTCCCAAGCACCAGTCCATCAGTCTAGGACACCACCTGGGCTCTTTGATTCCTGCTTTTGCTCCACTGTTAAGATTATGGTAGTGGTGGTTGTCAAAGTACTCATTTCAACAAATTGTTAGGAACTGTCCATTCACCTTTAAAAGCACATTTAAGCACAAACTAGGAGTATGCAATTGGAACAGGCATCATCTAGTTTTCTAGTTGGAAAAAAAATATTACTTTTAGTCCAGGGGTGGCAGACACATAGCTCTTGCTGGATTGTAACTTCTAGTATTCCTGACCACTGGGGATGGTGGCTAGGGTATTTGGGTTTCACACCCCCAACATTTGGAGCAACATCTGATTCCCATCCCTATTCTTTTTACCTTGCAGTGATGGGCAATTGTGCAGCTTTTTCATGAAAGTTGTACAGCTTGGCTAGAAAATTGTGTAGTTTTCTGGAAACTACAGACACCTTCTCTGGGAAACTGTGCAGCTTTCAGCACAAAAAGTAAATTGCACATTCAAATTATAGAGTTTGTACAAAAAAAAAAACCAAACTGTTTCCAGTGCCTATTTTTTGTGCAAGATCACTGAATTTACACAAGATTTTTTGTGTAAGTTTTTTGTTGTGCAAGGTTTCAGCTTTTTCTTCAATATTTTTCTTGTGCAAGGTTGCTGTTTTTTATGTAGTAATTAGCAGTTCTGCACACACACACACAAAACCATATGTACCTGCAGCTTCACCTGGCCAAAGTTTCTTTTCCTGTTGCATAACATTTGGGTTCTACAACATTTGAACTGGCAAGGGCTGTCACTATGAAGTTAAACCCTTCACAACATTGTTTGTATAGGAATATAATGTGTTAGTTGGTTTTGCATTTTGTGTACTCTTCCCAAGTGCATAGAGAAAAAGAATGTAGGGGTGGGTTTTCTTTCTCAGAAAGCTGTGCAGTGTTCTGACAAAAGTGAAAAGGCAGCAAATGTGGGTTTTTATCACAAAGCTGAAGTTTTTCAAACTCTTCTGAAGTTCTTAAAGAGTGTGCAGCTTATGTTGTGCTGGAAACAAACAAAAAATTCCCTGAAATTTGTGGAAATTTCAGTGTGCTGTTTTCTTTCCCGCATAAGTTTCTCAAGGGCTCAGAAACTCCAGGTTTGACACCCATTGAGATACTGGCAAAGTTCCACTCCATCTCTGTCCCAGATACACTTACATGAAACTAGGCCCTATTTAAAACAAGAGGATTTATTTATGAGTCAACATGTACAGCGCAGAGATATAAAATTTCTAGAAATTTTGAAGCCAGAGTGAGTAAGGGAACCCTTCCACCCTTTTAACTGAAAAAAAGAAAAGAAAAAGAAACTCCCTCCAAATGTGACACTAGCTTCCTTCACAGATTGAAGCTCATCTTGATCCTGAACTGTTACAGACCTCTTTGGGGGGGGGGTTCAGTTTATTAGGGGCAGGTGAAAAGTAACAGAAGAAGCCGACAAAGAGACACCAAGACCCTAGAATTGCAGTGATCAGATACTATACATTGTATTACTGTTACACAATTTTTAGAAATAATTTTAGGGGAATAAATATATGAACGTCTTCTCTTCAACATTTTATTCATCATTTTAAAAGTAAATATTCCATGATCATTTACATTTTTTGTTTCTGTTTGCCCATTGTTTTTTCAAGTTTTCCCCCAGTTTTTTCCCAAGCCTACATCTCTAATGTAGGGTTGCAATCTTAGTACAGTGTGGAGAAATAAAACCTATAAGTTGCTGGTGTACGTGGAAGATCCACAGAAACATATGCCCTAAGCAGGCATTAGAGTCTGACTCATTGATTACAGCTGAGTAATAGTGTGTTTCGATTGGATAGCTCTTTTTAGAGCAGTAAAATTTCCCTGCTTAGTCTGAAAGCATTTCAGTAGGACTTCAGGAATCCACATTTTCATTGAACATAGCAACCAAAATCCCATGGACTGTGCCAGGTGGATCACTTTAGTACAGGACTGGATAGACAAACTGGAAACTAGGCAACCTGGCGCAGGCTATTAAGCCGTGTAACTGGTGGAATGTCTCACCTTGTGGGGATTAACTATTCCTGATTCAGATGCAGGAAAAGAGAACTGAAGTGCTCTCCTTTGGAAAAGTCGGTTGGAAAACTAACTTTGTGTCAGCCCATGAGTAGAACACCTTGCTTAAGCTCCTCTAATTGCTGATTACAGCGGTGAATTCTATAGCAATGAGTTTTTGTGCATTGTCTCAGTTTCTACACCCAGGGCAAGTAAATAGTAACATTTCCAACTAAGAGATTAAAAGACTTGCATCCCGCTCATGCTCATGTGTACTCAGATGGACCACTCGATGAGTTAAGTGTAGTTTATTGCCAATTAAATGGGCTCAGGATTACAGTTTACTTAGTAAGTATGTAAGCCTGGTTTGTCAGGACTAGATTAGACTTTCTTGAATGATTTCTCACCACCTAAATACCCTAAAGACACAAGATGTCATCTGCTCTTGGAAGCTAAATAGGATCAGACATGGTTAGTACTTGGATGGGAGACAACCAGCAACTGCTAGGTATATTTCAGAGGAAGGAACTGGCAAAAGTATTCCTTGCCCAAGAAAACCCTATAAAATTCATGGGGACACCATAAGTTGACAGGAAAGTTGAAGGCACACACGCACACACATACACACAAAGATTTCTATAAAAAAATTTTGGTCATTATTTGAAACTGAAAAGCATGTTGCCAGTGGAGAATCAGAGACAGGGGACACTTAATAAATATTTCCTTCTCCAAATTATTCCCAGCAGATTCTTCCCTCCCTTCCCATTATATAGGCTTTAAATGCATGTCTCCCCTTGTTAAGAGACCCTGAAACCACTAGATCCTATCAATGTTATATGTACAAGGGCAGATATACAGTGGAGAATTTATAGCAGAATTTTTTTAGTGGTAATCCCAAAAGATAACTTTCCTAAGTTCTAAGAAAAAGAACACCACTCATGTTAAGGAAACGGCCATTCTCTGAAGGGTAAATAAAGCTGGTGATTCCAACTCTTTGACTGATGAGCTGGCAGTAGCCTACTGATCTATCTCTCTGGACACCTTGATGATCTTATTGATCATCTACTAGTTTGCTCATGTTGCATTCATCTAAAACACTGGTGCTTTTCCCCTCCATGCCATGTAACTTCATTTCCAAAAGTTGAACAACAGTCTTAACATTTTCCAAAACTTTTTGCAGCTGGAGATAGCAAAACAAGCTGCAAACCACATAGAGGGCAAGAAGGATTTAAAATTGTAGCTTAGCCTCCAAAATGGTGGTGTGTTTTTTTCTTCAGTGTAAAAGGTGACTAGTAATAGGATTTGAATGTACACATGCTGGTGTTGGTACTTGTTCTACTCTTACAGGTGGTATTGCTTTCAGTATGGGGACTGTATCATGGGTGATAATATTGCGATTTAAGGAGTCCATGGCCTCTTATGTGTACCAAATCACATGTGATAGGCTAGGTAAATGAATGACTATTGTTAGATAATTAAATGGACCTGGGGTGGAAATAACAGTAATGTATTTGTCTTTAACCACAGAACCTTGCAGTGAAAACAGAAAATGAAATGAAATAAGTTAAATGTATACTGAAAAGAGAAGAAACCCCTCACACAGAGATTTGCAATTTTACTGCAGCCATAATAAACAGAGCACCCTTGTAACTAAGCAAAGGGTTGATCATTACACAGAAGTTCCATGATGATATCCTGAGATGACCTACTAGGATACTGAGTAAAAAGATACTATCGATTTTCTCCTTTGGTTCTGTATGCAAAGTACAAGACGTGATGCAGCATGCAATGTCTTCATGTTGCATGTACTGACTGTGCTGAGTATGAGAGTTATAGTTGAAAAAATAACTTCCCTCAGCTTTAAGGTCCCAGATACCTATCCTGTAAACACACAGAGAATATTACCTGGAACATTACCTGAAAGCTCTGCAGGTAACCTAAGGATAGATGAGTGGTTAAAAATAATTTGCCCTAGAATGGTTTCTTTTGATCTTAATAAACTGAGGTGAGCAACAAGAATCATTGATACTGCCTCTCTCTTTGTCTGAATTCTGATCAAAGACCTGGTTTCTTGAGGCAGAATGACATCCGCAAGATAACATAGTTTCCCTGGGCAGGCAGTGTTTCCTTGCCAGATCTTGACAGCAGTTGTCCAGCTTCCAAACCTCAGTTTGAGCCAATAGCGCTTGGTGAGACAGGCACCTTCCATTCTGTTCAACTTCAACCAGTATCTGAAGCGTAGGACATTGATCCTGGCTACTCTATTCTTCCAAGAGGAAGTTCAAGAATGATTGTTATTAACTTATGTTAAAGGGTCTTAACAACAACATTTTGATTCTGTCACTCCAAAGTTCAGCTGCATACACACAGGCTTTACCTGTGAAAGTGTTAAAATCAGGAATGTATCTGCATCACCCAAAATCACAACTCTGAGAGAGTACCACAGCTGTTCATCTCTCCCTGAGAAGTCTAAACTAGTGTGAAATGCAAAATGACCCCCCTCATGTTTTATACAAATGCTAGTGAGAGATTTGCTTGTTTGTTTGGTCCTATTGGATCTTAAATATATATTTTAAAGGCACACATTCAGACTTTTCAGTAATTCATTAAGGAAGGGCTCAGTTGTATGATTTCCACACAGAAGGTCTGAGATTCAGTCCTTGACATCTGATAGGGCTGGGAAAGACTCCCTTCTGAGACCTCAGAGAGCTGCTGGGCCAAAGGTATAAGGCAGCTTCTTCCATGTCTGCCATACTGAAATGCCTTCATTGTTCTCCCCATTTTAAAATCTGAAATGGTGTCTTTGCAAAGTAGAGCTGCTAAAATCAGTTAATCATGATGATACAATTCAACAAGATTAATGGTGAGAATTTGAAAGAGGAAGGAAATAAATCAACTCTGTTCATATGAAAAGTGTGGAAAGATTCCATGGTTAGAAGGCAGGAAGTGTTTTTAACTATAAATTTTTCTTGCTTATGGCATTGACTTGCTCTAGGGTGGCATCACCTTGGAGGTTGGCTCATGCTGGGATAACAGGTGAGTGCTGATGCATGGCATCCTGTGGACTACAGTATCTGGATCCAACAATGCTCTTTTCTCTCCTGGCAGGTTTGATTTATGCCACTTCTCAGCAGCTGGATCGTGAATACAAGGCTGAACATATCTTAGAAGTGAGTGATGACGAAGTTGCAATTAGCTTTATTCATTTGCAAGTGGTTGGCATTTTCCTTTTTCCTTTTTTTTTTTTTTTGTAAATCCTCAAATAACATTTTCTTACAAGTTAGAGCACACAGGAGTGAAGGAGGAGGATTCACTCCCTTGCTTCAAAAGCACTCAGGAAGATAATTGCTTGTTCTGCATTTTTCTGAGTTTAGACCCTGGTGCCAGCCATGTTGTGGCTTGGCTTCTAACTGAAGACAAAAGTAGCTGCAAAATTGTGCAAGATATAGAGGCCAAATGGTTTCCTTCCCTTTAACGGAGTAGACACTTGGTTTCATCAGTTTCACTACTATTACCCAACTTAGGACCTTCCAGATGTGTTGCATTACAACTACTTACAACACCAGCTAGCTTGGTCATGAGTTGAAGATGATGACCATTGTAGATGAACAACATATAAGGCCCCTAGACTGATAAGCTTGGATTCACAAATTATTTTTTTATTATTTATATAATTAAATATATTTAAATAGTCTGAATTATTTAAATAATTTTATTTATTTATAAAATAAAATTTAAAAAAAGCCTGGCATAAACCAAAAAAAGGATTCAGAGCCTAACAGAATGCCAGAATCCATAAACTAAAAACAAAACATGATGTAAAATTAGCTTCCGATTCTGGTTTATTTGGAAACAACAAACCATTATTCTGAGGTCAGATGTCATGCTAAGTTATCCCTACCTGGTTTGTTTATGTGCACATGCAAAGGAATGGGTGAAGTGTGAGCAGGCTGTGTACACCAGGGCATTTCTCCATCATGGGTTACCATTAGATGCAAATGTGACATAGATACTCAGCATTACTCTCCAGTTCTAAAGTATGGAGATGGAGTCTGCAGCTACATTGTTTTTAGTTACTCAAATTCTGTGTCTCTGGAATTTAGCATAACATGTCCCTTATAAGCTCTCTGGACTTTTTTTGTCACTTCGTTGGAGGACCAGCAAAGGTGCTGAAAAGAGACTTATGTTGACTAAGTGGTTCCTCTGAACCCCACTCTGCTTTGTAATTTGTCTTCTACATAGAATCATAGAATCCTAGAGTTGGAAGAGACCACAGGGGCTATCCAGTCCAACCCCCTGCCATGCAGGAACACACATCAAAGCACTCCCAACAGATGGCCATCCAGCTTCTGCTTAAAAACCTCCAAAGAAGGAGACTCCACCACACTCTGAGGCAGCATATTCCACTGCCAGATAGCTCTGACCATCAGGAAGTTCTTCCTGAGGTTCAAGTGGAATCTCCTTTCCTGCAGCTTGAATCCATTGCTCCTTGTCCTAGTCTCTGGAGAGGTGGATGGGCCTGCTCCCTCCTCAACATGCATTGGATTATTCAGATAAAATATTCAGCTTGTTCAAATTTCTGGCAAGAGCTGATACAAAAAAACCTGACATTTATAATTTTCTACTTGACTATTGGACTCTGATTTTCGAACTTGTCTGTTGATTGCTACCACCACACATACATATGCACAGAAACCATGTCCTTTGGCTGGAGACCCTCCATCTTAGCAGCAGTAACACTCTCAGGGCTCTTCCAGATGGGCCAATAGTCCCAGTGAATATCAGAATATTCTGTTTCCAGATTTTACACCTTGTAACAGCTGTTTCCACTCCCACATATAGTCATGCCCTAATTATATTGGAGTTTTGTCCATTTTTTTTCTTTCCTCCTGCCTGAGGTGTGATTAACTGTGGTGTGGACAGGGTTTCCTCCCCTCCTTCTCCTTCCCTAAACATCTCCCCACACTATGCTTCTCCTCCAGTATCCACATGACATGTTTTGCAGTTTAAAAAAATGTTACAGTCATAATGCTAAAGTGCTATGTTGGTGTGTGCCTTCAATTCATTTCTGACTTATGGCAACCCTGTCACAGGGTTCTCTGGGACAGAATGTGTGATGTGCCCAGGGTCACACAGTGGGTTTCCATGGTCTCCAGGATCATAGTCCAGTGCTCAAACCACTACATACCACTACCGTTCTTAAAGCACTGTGCTTCTTTAGTACTATAACTGCAAAAGAATGTGAAGAATACATTCAGCCTTGCAACCAGAAATGTAATAAGAGAAGGAAGATCAGAGAAAAACCTCTGTGGCAAAGGACATACCTTCATTCAACATGTGATCAGCCAGACCACCCAAAAGTACAGGAGGAACCCAAACAATGGATGAATTTATCCCCCATCTGTATTGGAATCTCCGAGAAAAAAAAAATCACTGTCCTGGGTTCAAAAAGTCATAGCTAGTCCTAGATACTCATGAGGTATATACAGGAACAGAAGGGATATAATATGGATATATATTTTTAAAATTAAATAAGTTTAGGTACAACTCCCACCAAATCCCAAGGCTTTCATTTAATCTGGAGAAGCCCTCAGTCTCTAGTGCAGGGAAACAACTTATCGTAAGACATAAAGCCATGCCCAGAAGAATCTGCCGTTGGAAACCAGTACATCACTGTCGGGGTAGGGACGTCTGTGTGCCCTAGGTCATGATGAACGTGTACTGTCTTCCCTTGAGTTATGATAGAGTAATCTTTTCCTTTCCTTGCAGGTATCTGTTTCAGACAATGGTGATCCAGCACTGAAATCCACCAGCAGAATAGTAATCCAGGTCGTAGATGTCAATGACAATGCTCCCAGCTTCTCCCAAAAATTCTTCATGGTTCAGCTCCCAGAAAAATCAGCATCTGAGGCTCCTTTGCCAGTGTACCGGGTGATTGCTGCTGATCGAGATGAGGGGCCAAATGCCCAAGTTTCCTATAGTCTTGAAGAAAACAATGAGGGATTCTTCACAATCCATCCAGTGACTGGCATGGTGTTCTCCAGAAAGGCTTTTCCTGCCCAAGAATACAACATACTGACAGTAAGTGAGAGCTAGGTAAATAAGACAGATGGAGAAAGATGGTAGGTTTTTTACCCCCAGTGTTGAGAGTGGTGTGGTGGTGGTATTATTAAGCATGTTATACCACCACAAATGAAATGAGTGTGTATTCTGCAGGTGAAAAATAACTCATTTGCCTGTTTTAATTGGCGTTGGTGTAGTCTGTGACTCCAGCCCAAGTTAGAGTAAGACCAAAAGGAGAGAGGAAGAATTGCATTTGGATTAGTTGCAAGAAGAATTGCTTTGCAACTGCATTAAGCCACAGATGAAAGCGTGTATCCATGTTATGCTGGAGTATGTCATCCATTCAGCTTATTCAAAGAGAACTCTGCAAACACAATCCTGAGGTCCCAGCAGGGCCACCTTGCTGGTCGCTATAAAGAAAGAGGAGCTTGGTGTGAATCTCAGGATGGAGACCTTATGTTGCTCAACACTCAGCCAGTAGGAAAGAAATTGGTCTAGTTCACAGATACAGCCCACTGCAGAGAGGGACTGCTTGCAGTTGGGGCTTTTGACTCTGAAGGCAAACAGAGGTGAGTTGTCCAGAAGCAGTTGCATTGAACACCCATTATAGCAGGTAATTATTGTTGGGAAGCAACAGGATTAGACAGCTTCTTGTAAGCATCTGGTTGGTAGCTGTTAGAAAACAGATACTAGATTAGATAGACCTTTTTCCCTGGTCCAGCAAGATTCTTCTTATAGTCTTTTGGGCATGAAGCACCAATTTTGCTTACAGTGGCACTTCAAACAAGAGTCAGCAACTTTGTAGATCTAGAAGGAAATCTGTTGGTTTTAATGAATTTAATTAATTTCAATGTTTTTAATGTTTCATGTTTTTAACTTTGTAAAATAATTGCTTTAAATAACTTTTATATTCATACTTTTCTTGAAGCTTTTGTATAGTTGTGATCTGTATTGTTTTTAGTTACGCTGTTCATTGCCTTGAGTCTCATTATTCAGACAAAGGCAGGATACAAATGAAAACAACAATGTTGGCTTTCTTTGTCACTTGATCAGCTCTTGGAAAGAGATCCTATAGCACCTTTGAGGCAACTTACAGAAAGACATGTGTAGCATAAGCTTTCATAGACTCAGTCTATGAAATCAGATGCAGATCTCAGAGCCTTTTCGCACCTTACCTTTTCACAGAGGTGGGGGGCGGCGCTCGCGCAAGAAGCTTCAGCAGGAACGCTGCCACTTCCCTGCTCCTTCAGTTCTGCAGCAGCTTCCTGGTCACGCAAGCGCCACGCAAACGCCCCGCCCCTTCCTACCGCAGTGCAACCTGGGAATTGCAGGCTAGCGCTGAGGCAGGAAGCGCGACCGGCCCAGCTCCCGACGCACTGCACGCCAGGTAAGTGCGCGCAGGCCCCGGGAGCACTGCGCGATCACGCACCATTTTCAGCTTTAAGCTGAAAATGAAAAGGTTCGTGCGCGGTCCACGTCAGGCCCTTGAGCAGTGGTTCTCAACCTGTAGGTCCCCAGATGTTCGTGGACTTCAGCTCCCAGAAGCCCTGAGCATTGACCATAGTGGCTGAGGCTTCTGGGAGCTGAAGTCCACAAACATCTGGGGACCCACAGGCTGAGAACCACTGCCCTTGAGCATCGCGTAAATGGAAGTGCGTCATGCAGACCACTCCTCCCATTTAAGTGACGCTCAAGGGGCCCTATCTCTTTAGAAACGCCGTGCGAAAAGGGCCTCAGTCTCAAAGGTGCTACAAAATCCCTTTGTGTACGGAAACAGAATCACATGGCCATGCCTTTGAACAGAGCTTGGAAGGGTTACTTTGAGGGTTTACTCCAAGAAGCTTCATGCTACTGTGACCATAGATCACATTGGTTGGGGCATTTGGAGAATAACAGCCCAAAAACTAACTTTCTCAGACTGTGCACCTGATTTCAACTAAACTGGAGCCTGGAAAGACACAGATATCATTGCAATGTAGAACTGATCAGCTAATTTGAAGACAAAAATAATATTGGCTTATACTGCAGTTACACGATTATCCTGCCCATGTACGCTGGTTTCTTGTATTTGCTGGTGCCAATAGAAAAATTTCTGATATGCTAACCATGAGACCAAAGACAAATGATTTATCATTAGAAAACAAGCAAGATCAGTGTTGGTTTCCTGTAATCCAACCCTGGAAACAACTCTAAGTTTGGTTAGGTCTGATAAGCTTGCTTTGAGGTTTTGAGATGAACTTGGGAGAGTTATCTTTTTGGACTACAACTCCCAGAATCCCCAATCAGCATGGTCAATTGCTATGCTAGCTTAACAATGTTGAGAGTTCTGGTCCCTCAAAAAGGTGGGGAATTCCAAGTTCTATTTTCAGTTACATTCAGGTTGGCATTCAGTTTAAAGCACTGCAAGGAGCTCAGCAATGTGAAACCTCTGTATTTTTGCCCACTTGTCTTTGTAAGCTGGTGCTCTTTCCTCTTGGCAGGTCAAAGCGACTGACAATGGCAGTCCCCCACTTTCATCCAGTGTTAGGCTTCACATCAGTTGGATTCCTAAACCTCTCCGTTCCTCAGAGCCACTAGCTTTTGATGAACCTCATTTCAACTTTGCAGTCATGGAAACAGACCCAGTGAACCACATGGTGGGAGTAATAAGCGTGGAGGCTGGGCTGAGCCAACTCTGGTTCAACATCACAGGTGAGTGGCGCGCGACTCAGAAATGAAGTTCAAGGTGACTCTGTGCTGACAAAATGTTACTCCTGTTCTCCAGGCAGCTGGCACATACATGACCCAAGCTAACAAAGCCTGTTTATTTTAGATGGCAGGCTTATTAGAGTCAAGACCTCAGTACTGGCAATAAGCTGTGTTCAGGTTGGCACAAGCAAGCACCCCACCAAAAGTGTTTTGCAGTTCTTGTACTACCTATCGTAATTTACAAAATGGTATTTCTGGCATTCAGCCAAACTGAATGAAAATTCCTGCGTTGCAAACGGGCAAAAACACATCTTTGTAGCTCACAGGAAATATGCAGTAATCATACCTATTCCCCACAGCAGTAAAAACAAACCAGCTTTCGGGGAGGGGAAAAAAGGGATTTAGAAAGTCTTTAAATGATGAGTTTGAATATATTTACTACCAATGCTGGGCAGTTCCCTTGATAAAACTATTGGGCTTAATTCATTTTTAACTCTGCTATCTTGCCCCACTAGACTGAAATGTCTTATATTTCTATGCACAAACACACCAGAATACACACATCTTACTTAACTTTTGCAGAAATACATAGATAAAAGAATTAGATCATCTGGTGGAATGGCCAGCACTTTTTTTTTTCCTGGAGACAGAGATCTCACTGACAAGATGCAATGGGAGCAACGTGTACAATGTACATACACATTGTATGTCTCACTTGTACTCTGCAAGAACTCAGATTTCTAGCCCTATTCAGGCATATTCCTCCTTAGGGTTAAGTAAATACCATAAAGGCACTTGCTGGAAACTAAGCAGGGTCAACTCTGGTTAGTAGTTGAATGGGAGACCAGCAATGAATACCAGGTACTGAGGCTATATTTCAGAGGAAGGAACTGGCAAAACCACCTCTGAGTATTCCCTACCTAAGAAAACCCTAGGAAGTTCTTGGGGTTATCATAAGTTGGCAGATGACATGAAGGCAGACACACACAGAGGCTCTGAAGAAGAGACATTTCTTCACATATAGGCCTGAATAGGAGAGACTCTTCCACATGTAGAGGCTCTCAGTTCAAGACATCCCTGGACAATGATATTCCTGGCTTACTTTGAGAGCCTTCATGGATAGGATAGATTCTCTTCTTCAGAACTTTCACATGAACAGAGAGTGATGGTAGAGGGCCAGCATGCTACTTTCCTTGCATATTGATTTAACCCTTATGCTAAATATCCAGACAGGGCTCTTGTTTTAAAAATGATCTTACAGCCCTTCTAATCATTGCAATTATAATTCAATACAAAACCTCTTACAGGAGGTAGAACACTGTTCCCACCAGGGAGACAGAAAATGGCATGCCATCTCTGGCCTCTCAACATGAAAATTCATCCTCAGCTTTCAAAAGAACAACTAACATAAGGCTGGAGATATTGGCATATAACAAGGAACACAAGAGAGAGTGGAAGAATTGTGCTGTTGTCCTGACAAGTGTGGCTGAGGACATGTGACTGGTTATGATGTAGCCCTCACCACACTGAAATCTTACAAGAGGCAATGCATGAAACACATGACTTTGTCTAAGTTCTCAATCCAAACTTGGGCCATTTCCGCACTACACTCTTATAGCGCAATTATTCCACTTTCAACATCCTATGGAATCCTGGGGTTTGCAGTTTCGGGAGGGGCCGCCTGGCCCCTCCCGAAACTGCAAACCCCAGGATTCCATAGGATGTTGAAAGTGGAATAATCGCGCTATAAGAGCGTAGTGTGGAAATGCCCTTGGTGATGGCTAGGCTTTCTAGTTGCTGCAAGAACCTTGTGCTTTATACAGCTATGCTGGGATGTAAGAAGCTCAGAGCTGCACCTGGAACATGGAGTCAGCTTCTCCCATTCGCATAACTTCCCTCCTTAGAAATATGGTGGGATCAGAGTGGCACACTTCTCTCTGACGCGTAGCAGTCTCTTGGCACTGGTCCCTCTTAAACCATGCAGTTTAATATTAGCACTTTACAAATTAGGGTTTATCATAGTCTGTATTCTTTCACTGAAGGGTTAATTCATTAGAGATGGTTTCAGCAGACTGAGTGCTGGACAACATTATCTCTGATGTATCTTTCAGCTGTACTGATCTTTGAGTCTGTAATTTCTGTTTCCTGAGATTACATTGGAGGGTAGTTATTCTACTTCTGTAGAGTAAAGCTATCCCTGAAGGCAGATAGATTGTAGTCATGCAAGAATTGCCCTTCTCTAGGCAGCTTTAAAGAATACTTCTTTGTCTAGTTCAGTTGAGCATGGGTAATGAAGTACAAATACAATTAAAGCACTGCAAAATCATCACAGTACAGAATTGACAATGCTTATGGAAAGTTTACTTTATGTTAAGGATATCTAATAGCATTGTGTCTTGTTAAAGGTATTTTCATTGGAATTTAATCTCAGAGTTTATCTTTTCACCCAAGCCAGTCCTGTTTGCTATATAGGACATTACCTTCCACATTCACTCAGTGAGACCGCTAATTTACTGCATTTAATCATTACCTTGTTTGCTCCTCTACTGAGGCTAGCATGCCTGATTTGAAAACTGAGCTTTTTCATTTATTAAACACAGTTGCAACCATACTTTCACAGAAATCAGGGTGGATACATGTCTATTGGGAAAGGAAAGTGTGTGTGTGTGTGTGTGTGTGTGCACATGTGCCTTAGTCTATAGACTAATAGCAACTCCATGAATTTCATAGTGTTTTGTTAGGTAAGAAATACTCAAAGATGGTTTTGTCAGTACCTTCATTTGAAATGTAGCCTACAGCCTCTGGTATTCATTGGTGGTCTCCCATTCAAGTACTAACCAGGGCTGATCCTGCTTACCTTCCAAGACCAGCTAGACCCTGGTACCTTTATGGTATTTAGGCCCATAAGGAAAGTGTACTTACAAATGTTCTTCTCCTAGATGTGTCTTGAAAATGTTGAACAATCATCTTGACAGCTGATTATGAAAATTTCATTTGTATAAAAAAAAAAATTTTTTTGCTCCTACAGTAAAATTTTTGCACAGAAAACAGTATACTTTACACAAAGGATTGTTCTCTGTGTAAAATATTAGCTTTTGCTCCAAAAACAACGGTCGTGATCATTCACAATCAGAGTTCATAGTCTGTTCTTCCACAACTTTGGACCTTGTATAGAAAGATGATACATAGTGTGTTAAAACACTGGGACCAGAGTTCCATAAACATACCCTTTGTGATACTTCCTCTTTGTTCAGCAGAGCATGGGAGGTTAATTTTTCTGCTAAAGCAGTCCACCAAAGTCTAACAACCTCCTAATTGATAGACCTTCAGCTAACTTCTGTGCTCTTGATATCTCAACTTAAGCAGCACCTAACATAATAGAAACTAACTGCTCATGTGGTAAGTCTGTAGTGCCTGCATCACAGATTGATAGAATTAATAAAGTATCTTGAAACATATATCTTGCCTTATGATTTGACTTATCTAGGAAAGGATCTCATTCCAAATTTGGAGGACCATAGGACAATAAATCCACATATGTTCTAAAGGCCCCTTTTCCTCTACAATCCCTCCAGTGTCTACCAGACAAAGCATTAATAATACAGTGAAATTCAGTTGGATAGAGATGCCCCCCATTTGCAGCTTTTACAACATTTTCCTTAGAAAAGACAGAAATTGATTTATATGGAGAAGTTGACTAAATGACGTGCCAAGCTTTATTTAAGGTCTTTGTGTTAAGATGTGTCTCCCAAACTATTTTTGAACTTTAGATTTGCCCAAATGTTCCATTCTTAATCAAGAGTTTATAGATAAATGAAGATGTTCTGAATTATAGGCAGAAGAAACACATTTTTGTTTAAATATGGTAAGTGCCCTAGACTAGGAAATCCTCCTGGCCTGATTATCTCATTGGCTGCAGAAATAATCTGAACTAACTGAAACCAAGATATGATATGCTTCTTTCATCTATTTTCTCTAAGATACACTCCCTTTAAATGGGCTTTCCCTATAGAA
This sequence comes from Iguana delicatissima, assembly GCA_948472985.1. Taxonomy (NCBI): domain Eukaryota; kingdom Metazoa; phylum Chordata; class Lepidosauria; order Squamata; family Iguanidae; genus Iguana; species Iguana delicatissima. The sequence continues at coordinate 131,426 of CAOKZL010001990.1, read as the reverse complement.
TGGGTCCTGGGGTCTAAAAAAAGGTCATTTGTCTCCAGCCTTTAGGCTGCTGAGATTTATCACAGTGTCTAAGTTAAAATTCTCAAGGAAAAAGAGTGGAGCAATGGTGGAGGGGTCAGAAAAATGAATGCTTGCTCCAGATTCATAACATTTCTCCTGCAAATGGATTCTGAATTTTTGTTTTGGGCTTATGCTCAGGTTGACAGAAGATAAATGAATCAAATGAAAAAGATTTCAAGCTTCTTTCCAAGTTTGCCCCAATAAAAGTATCATTAATTCTTATGAATTTTGATAACTGTGCTAGTGGTATTACTTCATAATAGGTAAGAAAGTGAAGGATCATGAGACCTCCTTGTGGAGTCCTACCACCAGTAAACATTTCCAGATTTTTCCCCATTTTTTAATAGCATCATTGTTGACATCAGTAGAAATATCTGAAATAAAAAAATAGGGAAAATATGTGAATAACTATGAAAAAAATCATCCCAAAATGTGTAAACAACCATTGTAATTTCACCCAATGAGGTGAAGCTCCTGAAACTTTTCATTCACCTATGCAATAGGGGAATAAGTAAAGATTTTCATCCCTGTCGCCTGTCCTACTATATCTTCATAAAATCCTGTTAAACCTGAAGGTTAGCGATTATAACAGAAAGAAGCCTCCTTTTTGAGACACGGAAAATGTAGCATGGGGCTCAGAGCTTGGTAAAATTATTTTTCTGGACTATATTTCTCACAGTCCCACATCCAGCATGGCTGGTGGATACTGGAAGCCATGTGATTTCTAAGCTCTGGGTGCTGTACTGCATAATTTGAAAAGTAATTCAGACAAGCTGAAAACCTCGCAACGCAGTTTGATAGGTTTCTTAATCCAAGTGCTACAGTAGAACCATTATGCTACCCTGGTGTTTCCTCCCACCACCAATCTTTAATCCTCTGGCCGAAGCAGCACCCTGATTTAGAAACTGAAAAGATGTTGAGTGCTCTTCAGTGCAGTCTGCAAGCAGCTTTCCACATTCACCATGAGGTGTCTTTTACGCAGAAGACCACTAATTGTTTTGTAGATTCAGCTTTCTTCAAATTCGAGTGTCTTTCAGATGGTAAAAACATGACCTCTTATCTGTTATGAACAATTGCTGGCCATGAAAAATAAGGCCATTCATTTCTGTTCATGATGCACCCTCTCTCATTTCTCAGCTTTCTTCATTCACATTATATTGATGGGAGCTCTTTTGGCCTTTTACCACCACTTACCTCTTCTGAATCTCAGTGTTAAGGGAACTGAACCGCAAATACCATGCATTTCCCTGTAAAGGTTCCATGGATGGCAGGGGAAAAAGCAGGTGGTGGTTCACCGCTTAATTTTTTCCCCGAGTGTTGTCTAGACCAAGTCACATATGACTGTTCCCTCTTGTAGTAGTCCAATGCTGTCCCAGTACTCCCCCTTCTCTTGCACAGTGCAGAATTAAAGACCAGTGTTGTGGATGTGAGGTACATGTTTGGCCTTGAATGTACACTTCCAAATGCTGAAGGGAGGGACAGATTACAGTGGGCACGGTTTCCATTCCAGGAACCCCGAATAATGGGACTGAAGAATGCTCATGCTGCATTACATTCAATGGCAGTGATATGTGCACACATCCGAGCATCTGTGTACACATCACTACCATTTTAAGTATAGGGGCATGACACTCCATGCAAACACCAGTTCACATATGCAGAGGTCACAGATGAGGAGGCCACACAGTTCTAGAGTAAGGCACTGAGAAACTTCCAGTAGAAAGATCCCAGATATTGCAGATCAAACGAGTGTGACTTGATGAGCCACTGGATGATGTCAGGCTCCTGTGGGAGATCCCTGTCTAGGAAGAGAGGACTCTCCATGAAGCAACCCATTTGTAGGCATCTGAGAAAACAGCAGAGTGAACCTGAGACAGATGGGGCCTGGAAAGACATCCAGATCTGATGCCTGTAGCCAGAGAATCACATCATACAGGATTATATTGTACAGGGGTCTTCTTGTTCACCTTCTAATTCTCAGACCTACACAGAAATCAGATTTCCAGTGAGAACAAAAATGTGCACCTTGGTGTCTATGAATAGTGTTGCAAGTGCTCTCTCTTAACTATGGATGCATGCATATATGTATTCATTCATTCTCTCTCTCTCTCTCTCTCTCCCCCTCTCTCAAATCCACAAAAGAACAATACTTTTACTGGCCAACCAAAATGCCAATAAAGGTATCTGCTCTTTTGTGGATTTTGGGTTTGCTGCATGGCCAACATGTTTAACCTAAGTATGTTCTCTCTTTCTCCCTTCTCTCCCGCCCCCCCGCCGCCTCCTTCTAACTCTCTTTCTCTCTAAGTGGTTGCCCAGTCTGAATATTTGCTGTGCAAAACAACAACAACAAAAATTCACATAGCACCTAATATTCCAGAGGAGGAGTGGAGAACTTGTGTCCCTCCAGATGCTATTTAATTTCAAATCTCATCATCCCCATCCGTCATAGTCGTTGCTCTAGGATTATGTGAGTGTTAGTCCAACAACATCCACATGATAAATTTTAATAGTCCTCCGAAATAATTAGTAAAATAATCAAATTTGTGCAGCGGATCATATGATAGGAAGTAACTGTGTGTGTGTGTGTGTGTGTGTGTGTGTGTGTGTGTGTGTGTGTGTTTAATGGTTTCAGGCACATTTTGCACACAATACAAGTACAAGAACAATAAGCAAAGAATCAGTGTACACGTCCTTGGATTAAATGACAACATAGCAGACTTTTCCCTCTGCTATGTTATGACCATCTGAGATGGATCAAGAGCAAGTTCCTGCTGGGACTGCCTTCTGTTTCTACAATTGGTTAGTGTTGCATGGCTTCCCCAGAAAATGTGGAATTCTTCCATAGAATTACAGCAAATGACATTGCAAGTTCACACACACAGTGCTGACCTTGAATTCCAAGCCAAAAGTTACCCTCAGTGCTTATATTCTTTCTGTTTCACTCGTCTGCAGGAGTGATTTATAGCGCAAGTCAGACAGCGCCCTTACCTGTCTGCTTAAATAGTTCAGTTGCACAAGCTTTCTCTGTCAGACCTTGTAGTGCCCCACATCTTTCAGCCCTTCCTCTTTTCCTCTTTTTTTTTTTGTAAATCCCCCTATTCCAGTTCTTCCCATATTTAACCCACATATACCATTTCTTTTTTTTTAAAAAAAAAAGAAAAGTGCATTGTGAGATATTTTTAAAAAATCCCATTGAGATCTCTAGTGGATTAAGGTCTTGGAGTAGTTTTATTGTTTAGCATTAGGGCCATACACAGTTGTATTTTCTGACCCCAATGAAATTTCCAATGTTCCTCTGAACAGGACCAACTTTTACTTGACCAGAGGAATACTCTGCTCCACTTTGCTGCATCATAATTCAACTAAAAATGGTATAGGATTTTTTTTTCTTATTCCAGCACATTACATTTTCTGATATTAAAAAAACAAGTAACACAATGGCAAAAAGCAATACAGTTTGCCCTCCACATTCACTAGGGCCCTAACCTCACAGGTTAGGAACCTCACAAGATAGAAAAAAATCACAAATATCAAAATGTGTGTGTGTGTTTGACTCTGTGGCCCTTTTTGTACCTAACCTTGTAATGCTGCTAGGTTGGGGTCCTTGCGTGAGAAACCTGGGCAGAAAGGCTCTCACAAGCCTCCTGCTTCAGCTCCGCAGCTCCTTCCTGCTCGTTTAAGTGCCCCGGTCATGCCCCACCCCTTCCTTCCGCAGTGCAGCCTGGGAGTTGTAGGCTGCACTGAGGAGAGGACGTGCGACCAGCCCGGCTCCACACGGCAGGTGAGTGCAGCCCAGGCCCATGACCATTGCGCAAGCACGGGTCATTTTCGGCTAAAAGCCGAAAATAAAAAAAATGCGTGTGCGTGAGGGCCTTGAGTGAGGGCCTTGAGTGTCGTGTAAATGGGAGTGCGTCATGCAGACCGCTCCTCACATTTACGCAATGCTAAGGGGCCCTTTCGCTTGCAAACTGCCGTGCGAAAAGGGCCTGTGTCTGTGGGAAAGGGCCTGAGGCATACTGGGGAGAATGGCCACCCAGGGGTCCAAAGCAGGTCAGGGAAAGGAGAGGGAAAGGGGATGAGTTGGCATGGTGGCCCTGTATATCCTGTCTCTTACTCACCTCTTCCCTTGGGTTGGGGAGGCATTGGGAGAGGATTTGTGCTACTGAGAAATCAGACTGTGATCTGTCCTTAGCTGGCCAGGCAGCAGCTGAAGGAGGAGGAGAAACACAGGCGGGTTTTTAAAGGGCTGCGCAGCCTGATCAGAGCTGCCAAGGGGGAGGGTTCCCCCAGAATAGAAGAACCTGAGCCTGGGGGGGGGGGGGCAGGGCAAGGGTTGGAGAAATTCACAAATAATCAAATCCATGAAAGTCAAACCCCCAAATAAGGAGAAGTGACTGTAGTTGGGATCTTTTCTTTTTAAAATCATAGCTATATTTTGTTTGGTTAAAAAAAAAAGATCCTGTGCATGACAAGAGGATGAAATTTGGATCCATGAAAGCGTGAAAAGAAAGAAACAGCACTCTCGCACCCCCATAACAAAGTTTCACTAGTACTCTAAGGAAGATCAAGTATTTGTATATGCACGCATGCACACCTACAGGAAATAGTGAAACAGACAAGCCATATACATCCAGCTGGAAATCCTGTGAGAGAGTGGAGGATGCTTGGTAAATGCTTGAAGGTGTGCTGCATTTTGTCTTGGGGCAAGCACACACACCAAGATAATTTGTTATTGTTAACTGCCATCAAATTAACTTGGACTTATGGTGACTCTATGAATGAGAAACCTCAAGTCACCCTATCCTCAACAGCCCTGCTCATATCTTGCAGACTCAGAGCCGTGGCTTCCTTGAGTCTTTCCATTTGTTATGCCGTCTTCCTCTTTCCTGCTGCCTTCTATCTTACCAAGCATTGTTGTCTCTTCTAGTGAGTCATGCCTTCCCATGATACATACGAAGTATGGCAGTCTTAGTTTAGTCATCTTGGCTTGTAGGGAATGTTCAGGCTTGATTTGCTCTAGGACCCATTCATTTTTCTTTTTAACAGTCCAGGGTATATGTAGAACTCTTCTCCAGTATCACATTTCAAATAAGTTGATTTTCTTCCTATCTGCTTTCTTCATGGCATGGAAAATCCAAACTTTGGTATTCAATGTTACCTCTTTATACTTCAGGATCTTGTCTAGTTCCCTCATGGCTACCCTTCCAAGACCTAGGCCCTTTTCGCACGACATTTGCAATGTGAAAGGACCCCTGGAGCATTGTGTGATTGCGAGGAGCGGTCCACATGACGCACTTGTGCGATGCTCCAGGGTCCGGCAGGCACCAGTCATGCACTATTTCATTTTCAGCTTTGAGCTGAAAATGGTGTGCGATCACACATTGCTCCAGGGCCCTGCACGCATCTACCGTGCATGCAGAGCTCCAGAGCTGTGGCACCTGGGCTTACTGCCCCAGCACAGCCTGCGCAAATCCCCGGCTGCACTGCAGAAGGAAGAGGAGGGGCTCTCATGCTGCTTGCTCACGAGCAGGCAGCAGCTGCAGAGCTGAAGCAACAGGGACACAAGAGCCTCTTGCAAGAGGGTGTTTGCACGATCTCCGCACCCCAGCTCTGCAAAAAGGTAAGCTGCAGAAAGGGCCCTAGTCTTCTTCTGATTTCTTGACTGCAGTCTCCATTCTGGTTAATGACTACACCAAGATATGGAAAATCTATAGCTATTCAATATCTTCATCATCTACTTTGAAGTTATGTAAATCATCTAGGGTCATTATTTTTGTTTTCTTCATGTTCAACTGTAAACCTGCTTTTGCACTTTCTTCTTTGATTTCCTTTGGAAATCATTCCAGGTCTTTGCTGTCTTTGCTGGTAGTATGGTGTCACCTGCATGTCTTAAAGTGCTGATGCTTCTTACTCCAATTTTCACACCTCCTTCCTCTGAGTTTAATCCTGCTTTACATATGATAAAGACACATATGATCAGAAAAGTAATCACAAATCTAAACAATACTTTCATGAAAAAAGCAAGAATAACACACTTCTCTCCCTCAATCCATCATTCTGTTCACTCCGTATTCTGTCTTGATGGTAGCCTCTTGTCCTGAGTACAGGTTACATAACAGGAAAACTAAATGCTGTGGCACACCTGTTTCTTTAAGAGTGATCAATAATTTTTCATAACCTACACAATCAAAGGCTTTGCCACAATCTATAAAGCACAGACTGATTTTCTTCTGAAATTCTTTGATGTGCTTCATTCTCCAACATATGCTTGCAATATGTTCCCTAGTGACTCTTTCTTTCCTGAATCCAGCTTGGACAACTGGCATTTTTTGTTCCATATATAGTAAAAGTCTTTGTTGCAGAATTTTTAAGCACGAATTTGCTAGCATGGGAAATTGATACAGTAGTGTTGCAGTTACAGCAATTCCTGGTGTCCCGCTTCTTGGGGATTAGAATGTATGTTGAACATTTCTAATCTGTGGGCCATTGTTTTGTTTTCCATATTTATTGGAAGATTTTAGTTAGAACAAGAGTAGATTCTCTCTGCGTAGCTTGAAGCAGCTCTCCTGGTATGTCATCTGTTCCTGGTAATCCATTTCTCCCACATACTTAAGAGTGCAGCGTTCACTTCATTTTCTAAAATTGGAGGTTTGTTTTGAAATGCTTTCTCCTTGAATTGATCTGTCATCCTTTTATCTCTTTTCTCTAGTGCTTCAGTGTATTATTTCCACCAGGTTTTTCTTTGTACTTGATCATGTAATGTGTTCCCCTGCATGTCGTATAGCATCCCTACTCTTGTTTTAAATTTCCCTTTGATTTCTTGCATCTTGTGGAAGAGGTCTCTTGTTCGTCCCCCTCTCTTTTTTTTCTTTTTTTTTTTTGGTCATCATCTTCTATTTACTTGCATTGATTACTGTAGTAGTTCTCTTTGTTCCTGTGCACAAGTCATTGAACAGTTGCTTTCAGGGTTCTTACTCTATTTCTGTCACCTTTTGGTTCTTGTCCATCCTTAGCTACTTGAAATTCTTTATCTGTTATCTATGGAGGCTTCTCTTTCATTTTGGCTGCAGATAGTATCTTTTCATATTCTTCCTTGCAAATGTCCCTGGCTTCAGTCCAAGTTCTTCTGGCTTTCAGTTAATTAGGCTTAATAGTGCAGATCTAATTTTTTACATTATCTTTACATTCTTCTACAGGAATGTTCTTCAGGTTGTATTTTGACATAATGGTTCATCTAGTGTTCTTTAGCATTATTCTAATTTTTGATATTAGCAGTTAATATTCTGTGCCACAATCTGCTCCTGGTCTTGTTTTTGCAGAGAACGTGGAGCTTCTCCATCCTCTCCTTCCAATTATATAGTCTATTTGATCTCTATATTGGCCGACAGGTGATGTCTACAATTGCCTCTTTGATTGCCACCTTTTATCTGCCATTCACACTTGAAGATTTTGCTTGGATAATGCAATTGTTCCTTTCCCTGATTTCAGTTCTTAAAAGAGAAATGTACATACTTTAAACCCTTGTTCCATAGGATTTGTCATAAACTACCTTAGGTACCATGTTGGGAAAAGGGCAGGGTATAAATTAACCAACTGACTAAGCTAATGCTGAAAAGATGAGTAAATGCTTCCCAGCAAATACTGACATTCAAGAACTTTGGTTAAGTTTTTTGTTATTGTGGAGCATGTGAAGTTTAATCGATTTGATTGCAATTATTAAAAAAATTGAAGATAGCAGTGGAAACTGGAATACGAGACTCCTCCAGGAATTGAGGCAGGTCCCAACAGAGTTTGTGGGATTTAAGTATTACATTCTGTAATGAAGCCAACAGATTTACTCTCCTCTGCCAATTTGCCTTGATATTCCTTCTTTTTCAGGAGAACATGCCCTCCTTTCTCCCTCTGGTTAACTTAAATTCCTTACCTTTACCTGGAATGACATTGTAGGAACAAGCTAAGCATTACATTCTTAAACTAATGAAAAAATTTGGGCAAATAAATAAAGATCAATGGTGACAATAAAGTCTTTTGCAGACACTTTCTCCACCCATCTTTTACACCAGTGGTTCTCAACCTGTGGGTCCCCAGATGTTTGTGGACTTCAGCTCCCAGAAGCCCCAGCCACTATGGTCAATGCTCAGGGCTTCTGGGAGCTGAAGTCCACAAACATCTGGGGACCCACAGGTTGAGAACCACTGTTTTACACTATTCTGCTACCTCCCTCTAGATAGTTCCCATCAGATTCTGTGAGTAGGATTGTTGCAAATGCTGCCACCTACAAGAACAGCTTGGCCACGTGGTTCAGCTTCCCAGGAGGTGTTGGTATCCTTCCCAGTTCTGCCTTCTAAGCCCTCTCTCTCTTCTAAGGTGGCAATGATGAAATGGATTTTGACATCGAGAAGAGCACTGGCAGTATTGTCATTGCAAGAGCCCTGGATGCTAAGGAAAGATCCAACTACAATCTCACAGTGGAAGTCACTGATGGCTCAAGCATCATCAAGACACAGGTCAGCATCCACAAAGCTTCTTCTAATCCTTTGGCAGTCTGTAGAGAGCTTTAATAAGAATTAGAATGAGCTGTAGACACAGGGAGGGCACTATCTTTTTTTAAAAAATTAAAAACCCCGGCCTTAGTTGAATTCCTTGTCTCATCAGATTTGAGAGTTTAAGGTGTGCCCAGTATTCATCTTAGGGACTGTATACGTGTATGTGCCTTCAAGTTACCTGTCGACTTGTGGCATACCCATGAATTTCATAGGGTTTTCTTAGGCAAGGGATAGTCAGAGTGGGTTTTGCCAGATCCCTTTTGTATATTAGGAACAACAAAATCTTCATTCAGAATATAATAATAAATAGTACTTTTTAAAAAATTCTGCTTTCTGTACAAATAGAATTACAAGGACTGCAACTATAAGGAACATTTGAGCTATAAGGAATCTCTTTGGTTTTGCCAGTTTGAGGAGCTGGCAACTCCCAATAAAACGAGAAACTATCAACATTAATAAAAGAAAGAGAAACATGTTGTCTCCTCTAGTTTTCCACAATATCAAGTAGATATAACACACTCATTCTTATAAAAAGAACTAAGAAAAGGAAACCAAGGAATTATGTTGAACTGATGCTATATGTAGCCTGAAACAAAAGTCTTCTTCTCAGATAAATTTCAGAAGTGATTTTGGAGCTGCAACTATATTAACATCTTATCTTAAATATTTTATCATTCTAAAAGAAAATATTCCATAATACATTTTTTCCTTTTTTCAGAGAAAACCTTAAGAAAAAAAAATAGAAAAACTCACTATTTTCACCCAGAGTTTTCCATTTTTTTCCCCTGGGTCTTCACATCTTTAGCAGTGGTCCTGAGTTTACAAAACCTGAATAGGGCTGTTATTTAACTGGGCCTCCTGGAGGTGTCTCATTTATAGGGTCACTGTAAACTGAAACCCACTTACGGCGCAGAAGAACAACAACAGATTAGTTGGCAAGGCCAGAAAGGTGAAGAAGAGAAAAGGTTCCTCTAGTGTGTATTCAAGCAATACACTATAGCACAGCGAAGTGCTTTGAAAGTGGTTCAGCCTGAGGACCTTAAATTTTGTCAGCACATGTGAGAGTTCAAAGAAGTTTAGGAGCTTCTTGCTAGTAGCCATGACAACTTCAGAGTGACCTGATATTTATAGTTTGAACCAGAATGTGGAAAGCTACTTTTTAAAAGTAAAGCATCATCATTACCTGTTACCATGTTTGAAGATTAACCCATTTCTATTTCTTATTACAAAGCTGAAAAAATAATTATTATTTGTTGCTTTCCTTTATCATTACTTTCTGTGACTTTTTGAGGCAGAAAAAAAATCTTAGGATTGGTAAAAGAATGACACAAAACTCAATTACCTGCAAAAACCACCTAAAGATGTCCTTTAAAAGTAACTTTTGAAAATAATTGGAAATCATGTATCACTCTTACTTATCATTTTGTTTCTGAAATGCAACTTCATCATACTTTTTTCTTTTTTTTAACCTAAAAAAAAAACTAGTTATAGGTAACTGCATCACATGTAACACATTACGTCCAAGTTTCAGTACAGACATGCCTTTTGTTTCTGAAATCTGAGAACTAGTTTCTTCCACTAGTGCTGGGGGATACAGAGAGAAGTTTGCCTGCTAAAACAAGCTTTTCAGCAAGGATCCAATCAGATCAGGTTTTTTTACTGATAACCATTAGAGTTATAAATGAGAAGGTGTGGGATGAAGTGCTGAGGGTGCTATTCTTCTATGACTTAGTAGTCGACTGATACTGCTTTGAATGTCTTAGAACCTTACCACTGAGAGTTATTCTTTGACACCTTTGGCTGACACACAACCTCCCAGCCTCCAAGGAACTTCTTTCTCTGTTTACTTTGGCACAGGCAATCACTGCTGGATATGTGGAACCTGCTGTTGCAAAATCCCAGCAGGCTGGATTTTGCTAAACAAAGAAAGTTGTTGCATCAGGCCATCTTTTTTTCTTTTTTTCCCCCCAATACAGTGAAAAGCAATCAGCTCAAATAGAAGACTTTTTGCAACATTTGACAGCAAGCTTAGGGAAGGGTGTATTGTTCCTGTCACCAGGGAAAGCCTTTGCAAATATGTTTCTATATTTTCCTGATATATGTACATTTTCTGTCACTCCTTTTGATCCATATTCTGTTACTTTCCTAGAAAAGAATTAACAGATATGGAGCTACACAACACATCTTGCAGTTCTGATTTGTGCTCCAGAAACATAGCATATCCAATGCAACCAAACTAGTTTATTGCCAAACATTCATATTGTATCATCATTTTTGTTCCCCTAGTTCCTGCCTCTCTGTGGCACCATAGCTCGCTTCCTTCAACTCCTCCCTCTCTGTCTCACAATCTTCAGATTTTCTTCCTGAGAATCCATGAAGTCATGCTGTCACATGTCAGGACTTTCATCTATACCTAACAGCTCTAGTCAGCTGCCAAAATCCCAGCAACCTGGCAGAGCCCCCCACTGATGCATGCCTTGCCATTCCTGTTCATTCATTCTTTCATTCATTCCTACTGGATCTAGCTGCCAGTTTAATTTGTCACCCTGATCCTTGCATACTGTCACTTGAGAGTATTGTGGGAAAATACAGTGATGGTGCCAACCTCCCAGTACCGTAGCCCCTCCACATTCTCAGGGGTTCAGAGTTGAGAATCCTTGTGAAAGTGGGAAAAAACATGAATAACTCCCCCCACCCTGAGATTCCCCTCCGAAGCTCTCCCCTCCATTCCTTTGCCTCTGGTCTCAATATTGCTGGAGGAAGAAAAAGACAAAGTAAAGGGTACATTCCTCTCAGATGGAGAAGAGCAGAGTTCTGGTATTCTAGCTACTTCCAGCGGCCATCTTGAGAAAGGAGGGTAGGAGAAAAAGAGCACCTGACCAATCAGCCGCCATTGCACAGCAGAATGTGCAGCCACATGGCAGTGAGGACATGCTTTCAGCAGTGGTGTGGGGGACTTTGCTCACCCAAGAGGAAAATAACATCCATTTTAAACACAAGCCTGACAAGTCTGGGGTGACGAATGCAAAGGAATGGGAGGAGCAAAATGCAGGGAGGCAAGTACATGCCTTGTAAATAATCAAATTTGCAAAGGTCAAGCCTGTGAATGCGGAGGGAGACTGTATTGGTCAGAGCTTCATCTGGTTCCTGCCATTAATGTCAGGTAAATCCACCAAATGTCCCCCAATAGAGAAGGGGCCTGCCAGCTCTCCCTCCTAATCTTGGGCCAACCTTGCATAAAATCATCCCCCCAATCCCCCCAGTGGTGCATGGGTCACCACTGCAAATAAGTTTAAATGCAGAGCTTGAGAAAATTACTTTTTTTTTTCTTTTTGGAGTCTAGTTTCCAGAATTCCTCAACCACAAAAGTCACTTTTTGAAGCCATATTTAAATGCCAGTGTAGACAAGGAGGGGCAAGAGCTGTGAGGGGAAGTATGAAGAAGGAGCACTAAAAAGAACAGCTGTGTTCATAGTTGAGGTTTTCCTAAGAAAGTGTTCCCCTAAACATATTTGTTTCAAAGAGGTAGGTCAAGATAAGAGATCCTTAGAAAGGAACCTGAAGACTCCCTGGCTTTTACTGGGAGCACCTATTTTAGACATGTTTATCCTGTATACATGGTAGTGAATATGCAACCAGACCCTTCTGACTCTGACATGCTACATCCACATCTAAACACATTTTCACATGGCATTTGCCATGCGAAAGGGTGCCTGGAGTGTCACATGATTGTGAGGAGTGATCTGCATGACACACTCACAATCACGCGACGCTCCAGGGTTGGGCAGGCACTGCTCGTGCACTTTTTCATTTTCAGCTTTCAGCCGAAAATGGCGCACGATCGCACATTGCTCCAGGGCTCCGTGTGCACTTGCCATGCGTGCGTAGCCTCCAGAGCCGCGGCAGTTGTGCTTCCTGCCCCAGCACAGCCTGGGAAACTCCCAGGCTGCCCTGGGGAAGGAAGAGGTAGGGCTCTCACGCTGTTTCCTTGGGAGCAGGCAGTGCATGTGGAGCTAAAGCAACCAGGACACGAGAGCCTCTTGCTGGAGGCTGCTTGCATGATCCCTGCACCCCAGCTCCACAAAAAGGTAAGCTGCAGAAAAGGCCTAAGACAAACATTTTTCTGTGAGTGAAATGATAACCTTGAAAATTCATTTCATACCAGACCTGAGTCTACCTTCTCTAATATACTCTCTCTCAACACTTCTGTAGGCCTATGTCCGAGTGATTGGCATTAACCAGCATGGCCCTCAGTTCTTGAAATACCAGTATGAGGTACGCATTCCAGAAGACACTCCTGCTGGGACAGAATTCATTCAGGTCAGTGCAACAGACAAGGACCACGGGAAAGGGCTGATCTACACCCTTCAGAGCAGCGCGGATCTCAGAAGCATGAAGCTCTTTCAGATGGACCCCAGCAGTGGTGCAGTCATGACTGTGGCAGGGCTTGACTCCCAAACTATGCCGGTGCACACATTGACAGTTATGGTACGTGAGTCACAAAGAAAGAAATATGCTTGTTTGTTTGATTCACACCCTACTCTATCCTGCGGGTTCAGTATGGCTTACAACTAATGCAGTATAGCGGTTTGGAGGATAAAAGAGACCCAAAAAGCCATCCAAATATTCTGCTTTAAGGGGAAGGGCAGGCTGAACTGCTAAATACCTGTTTATTCTTTGAAAAAAAAAAGTGCTACAGAATAGGTTGGGCTGGATAAGGAGGAGAGACCTCAATCTCAGGATGTAAAGGCAATAAATTCCCTAGAGTCCTGCCCTGGGTGTACATAGATCTTCACTCTCCAATCTTAGAATGCTCCACCACTCTAGTGATCATCCCCAAATCTCATTTTCTGTGTAAGATATGATGCAGTGGGTCCACAAAGATGAGGAATGGGGCTGCACTAGTGGCCCTGCTGCTGAGGTGGCTCATGGATTTAGTTGCCTGAGAACTTTCTTCAAAGTGAATGAAAGTGGTATAAGAAAAGAGGCTGACCTTTATCACATCCCACCTGGCATTCTGTTGCTAGAAAGATTTCACTTAGTTCATGGCCTTTTTTCTTAAAACTGAGATTCACATGTCCATGTCCTCTGCCAATCAGGTGCGAGACCAGGAGGGCCCGATCAAGCGAGACTTTGCCAGAGTTGTCATCCATGTTAAAGACTGTAACAGTCACCCTCCCCAGTTCACCAGCCTCCATTACAATGCAGAACTTCTGGATGCAGCTCCGATAGGCACAGAGGTTGTGCAAGTACGAGCCCTGGATCAGGATCAAGGAGTTAATGCTGAAATTCACTACTACCTTGAGGCAGGTAAGGGACTTGAACAAACCATAGCTGACAGTGAACATTGTCAGCTTTACTGAGTAAAGGTTGCAATTACCTAATAGTGGAGTAACTAAGTATGTTCTTCTCTAATATCTACACTATATGAGCATACCTCAGTTAAGAAAGCCTCTGGCATTGAATTTCCTTTTCACAAAGTCTTTTTTATGCTCCTCAGCCCTTCCCACTTTTCTTCCTCATCCTTTGTCTAGTTGCAAGTTTTCTAGCGGCATTGGCACTGGGAAGACGATGAAGGGGGACTGGAGAGACACAGCCTTTTAGTGCTGGGTTCTAGGAACATTTTGCAGCAAACAATGCTGGAAAAAAAACAGGACTACTCTGGCTAATCCTACTGCAGATGTGTGTGCCTGCCTACAGCAGGCAAGGTAAACAGCAGCTCTCTCTAGAAACTCTTACTTATTTGAACAGCAAAATGAAAGAAAGAAGGAGAGCAGATATGCCTGCCTTACCAGCTCCCTGCAACATGTTTAAAAAGCATAGATTTGTAAGTTTGGTGACCAAAGTAGAAAACATAAGAAAAGTAAAGGTTGATGAGAAAAAGTCATCCTTTGGTGCATTTTGTATGAAGCCTTCAGGTGGTCTCTAGAAGGTTCAGAATATTTACTTATGCAAAGTTTACCTGACCTGGCTGTTCCATTTCGCATGTGCATATTGTTAGTTTTGAATAAAAAGTTTGCTGAAGCATGTTGAACTGTTCTTCATCTTTGTAATGTAGGCACTGATCTTTATTTTTCCACATTATTTTGACTCATGGTACCAAATCTTCTGTTAAAGAAGTAATGTCCAGGAACACATCTACTTTCTTAACTGAGGTATACCTGTACTTTAAGTATTTGTTTTTCTGTTGTGCTATACACATTCAGTTACTGGAAGAGAGTCACCAGATTAGGTGTTTTCAAAGAAGTAGCCATGTTAGTCTCTTCCAGCCTAAAAAAGAGGTAGGCAGTGGAGAAGAAAAAGGAATGTGGCAGCACTTTTAAGACTAATTTGCTTTTATTTAAGCATGAGTTTTTGTGGATATCAACCTACTTCATCTGAAGAAGTGGGTTGATATCCACAAAAGCTCCTGCTAAAATAAAAACCAGTTAGTCTTAAAGGTGTTGATGCATTCCTTTCCTTCTCCTCTTGTCTTCCTCTTTTTTTATATTACCATACTAGTAGTATCACTCTGTTTCCACTGTATCTACTAGCAGCTTCTTTCCACTGTAATGATACAACTGCAGGTTACCCTTTGGTAAGATAAAGCAAACTGGAAAGGAAGTTTTCCTATATACATATATTTGCAGTACTATCCAATAAAGCAGTGTGTTTGTTTGTTAGTTAGTTAGGCCATTTCCGCACAGGGTAAGGGAATCGGCCCGTGCCGCTACTTACCAGATTTCTTGGCTTCCCGGTCTGGTCCGTGCTGCTCCGGAGCAGTGCGTGCTCATCACTCCACACTGCTCCGGGGACGAAAATGGTGGCTTCCGGTTGGTCTCGACCAACTGCTGAAGCTCATCAGCCTAAAGACCGCCCCCAGCAGATCACAGGCTCACACTGTTGCGAGCCTGCAAATCTGCACCAGAGAGCAGGCATGGGATGGCGCACTCCGTGCTTTTGAAAGACCTGTTTTAAGCGGTCTTTCAAAAGCATGCTTGATGACCACTTGGGGTCGTTCCAGAGCAGGCTGAGGTGCAGATCTACGTTAAGTAGGTCCGACCCAGTCTGCTCCCAGGTGCAGACGTCCTCCCTGGAGGACGCTCTGCACCGTTTCTATTAGCCCGTGCGGAAATAGCCTTTATTTGTTTCTTCCCTACCCACATTGTAACATGCGGATAGACTGGCCATTTCCGCACTACACTCTTATGGTGCGATTATTCCACTTTCAACATCCTACAGAATCCTGAGGTTGGCAGTTTAGGAAGGGGCTGGCTGGCCCCTCCCTAAACTGCAAACTTCAGGATTCTGTAGGATGTTGAAAGTGGAATAATGGCACTATAAGAGTGTAATGCAGAAATGGCCACTGTATCATGTTCAGCAGATCAATTTCACCCTGTTCATTCTAGACATACTGCCTTTAAAAATACAAAGATAATCCTGTTTAGCCAGCTTGGTGAACACACTACAATAGCAAGCCCAGGACTGTGAGTATTTTTTTTCAGTGAGTTCAGGTCATTGGTTCTTGGGCCTGCTGTACAATGACAAACACACTTTGCTTCCTATCAGTTTTTGTTGCTTCATATCTCCAAGCCATCAGGACCTAACTGCCGAATATTGGTCTGATAACTTTTCTAATTGATGCATGGCCTGGGCAGCATACGCTTTATACAGTTTCACATTCCTAGATCTCCTTAAAATAGAATGCAGCCTGCCCTGGAAGGGATTAGAATCCATTATACTGTCTTGAGCAGAATCCTTTGTCTCTAAGGTGGTCATTGTTATTCAGAAGTAAGTGCCACTCTCATTAATAGAGCTTATTTCAAAGGCAATTTCTGCCCTATACTGTATAGTGCTATTATTCCACTTCCTGTGGGATTCTGGGGTTTGTAGTTTACTGAGGCCAAAGAGTTCTCTGGCTAAGAATTCTAAATGCCCCTCCCTAAACTGCAAGCCTCAAGATTCCATAGGATGTTGAAAGTGGAGTGATAGACTATAACAGTCTGGTGAGGAAATGGCCTTAGTAAACTAAGTGAGGTTCAGAGTCCATCATTATCCCTTTTGCTTTGCCTATTATCTGCAGAAAATCTCATATTTTAAGCTGCAGTAAATGGAGCAAGTTTTTTTCTCATGAATAAATGTGTGTAAAAATCACTCATTTCCCAGTAACTAGAATGGATACATTTCTATACATTAGACTAGATGAGTAAATGAAAAGCAATCAGCATAATGGCAATTCAGAAAGAGATGTTTCCACATCATTTAAGTTCTTTTTTTATATTTATTTTCAGGCAATAATGGAGATATATTCACCATCGACAAATTTTCTGGAATTATTACCATTTCCCAGAAGCTTCATCACTCCAAGCAAGAGAGATTCACTCTCACTGTAATGGCAGAAAATCAAGGATTTCCCCAGCTGAAGGATTCAGCTACAGTGAATGTTTACATTAAGCCCTCTGATGGCACACCTCCACAGTTCTCTGAGGAGCAATATGTTGTAGAAATCAGTGAATTTGCTGTTATTGGGTCTTCTGTCATTCTTGTTTCTGCCACTAGCCTTTCTTCAGTTATCTATGAAATAAAAGAAGGAGATAAGGATGGCTTATTTTCTATCAACTTTCAAACTGGCCTTATTTCTCTGCAAAAGAATCTAGATTTTGAGCAGACTTCATCTTATCAGCTGAAAATCCGTGGCACCAACATGGCGGGATCATTTGTGGAAGTTCCAGTGTTTGTTTTTGTTGTAGATGAGAATGACAATGCACCCGCCTTTGATAAGCCATCCATTGTTGGCTGGATCAGTGAAAATGTCCCTAAGGGTAGTATGGTCATGGATGAAAACAATGCCCCTCTTGTGATACATGCATTGGATGCTGATCAAGATTCTAATGGTTTGTTGGTTTTTGAAATTTTGCAGCAAGAAGCACTGAATTTTTTCAAGATAGATTCTGCCATGGGCACCCTCACAACTTGTGCTGATATTGATTTTGAGCTTTCTTCAGTTTTCCACTTCAGTGTTCACGTGCATGACAGCGGCTACCCCACTTTATTTGCTTCCAAACCCACTGAAGTCACCATCTATGTCAAGGGTGTAAATGATTGTCCTCCAACATTTACAGAAGATATTTATGAGCTTTCTGTAGAGCTTCCTGTCCATCCCAGTATGGAGGTGTTTACAGTACATGCAGAAGATGTTGACTCAGAAATAACCTACAGTATCTTTGAAGGAAATTACGACAGCACTTTCTACATCTGCCCAACAACTGGTGTCATCTCCGTGCTAAATGCTACCACCTTAGGCCACTATCGTGAACTCACCATTAGAGCTAGTGATGGCTTATATACAGCTAGTGCTTTGGTTAGAATAAATTTTATTGAAGCACAAGACAGCAGCTTAAGATTTGATCATGATTTATATATGGCAACAGTAAAGGAAAACTCCACAGAAGTTCAGACTCTAGCTGCTCTTGGTGTAAATGGGAATCAACTGAATGAACCACTCTTTTATTCTGTCATGAATGGCACAAAGTGGTTCAGGATAATCCAGTCATCAGGAGTGCTCCAGACCAAAGGTATGGCACTTGATCGTGAAACTCAGGATATGTATGAGATTGCAGTGGAGGTAAAGGACGCTAGAAATCCACCCAGAGTATCTCAAGCAATAGTAAAAATATATGTGGATGATATTAACGATAACCCTCCTCATTTTGAAAATGTGCCTTATTATATATCAATACAAGATGGCATCGAGCCAGGTGATGTCATCTTTCAGGTGTCTGCAACTGACAAAGACTTGGGAAATAATGGAGTCATTTTTTACTCCTTTGTAGAAGACTACAAATACTTCTGGATTGACCCATACTTAGGGGATATCTCACTCAAGAAACCCCTTGATTATCAGACATTAAATAAATACACACTCCAAGTTGTTGCCAGAGATGCTGGTGAGCCTCCCTTGTATGCTGAGCAAGAAGTTGTAATTACTGTGAGGGACAAATCCAACCCCTTGTTCCAGAGCCTTTTCTATACTGTGAAAGTACCTGAGAACATCCCACTCTACACACCTGTTCTCCACATCCAGGCACGGAGCCCTGAAGGCTTGCGCTTAATATACAACATTGTGGAAGAAGAAGCCCTGAAAAAATTCAACATTGACTTCAAGACTGGTGTTGTTATGGTCACTAGCCAACTGGACTATGAATCTGATACAAAACATGCCTTTACGGTCAGAGCCACAGATACTGCTGTGGGTGCCTTTTCAGAAGCAATGGTAGAAGTAGAGATTGAAGATGTTAATGACAATTGGCCTGCATTTTCTCAGCTGGTCTATACAGCATCTGTGTCTGAAGGTATGCCACCACAGACTTCCATTGTACAGGTCTTTGCTATGGATAGAGATTCAGGGAGGAACAAACTCATTTCATATCAGATCTTGGAGGACCGTTCAAATGCATCCAAGTTCTTCACTGTTGATTCCAGCACAGGTGAAATAACTACAACTCAGGTGATAGATTATGAAGCGAACCATGAATTTCACCTCAAAGTGAGGGCCACTGACCACGGGGTGCCTCCTCTCAGTAGTGAAGCCCTTGTGACAGTCAATGTATTGGATGTCAATGATAACCCACCCAAGTTCAATCAACCTCACTATCAGGCCAATGTGAGTGAAATAGTCAGCTGTGGCCATGTGGTGATTAAAGTCCAGGCTTTTGACCCTGACAGCTGGGACACATCTAGGCTGGAATATCTGATACTTTCAGGGAATGAGAAAAGACATTTCACCATCAATAGCACTTCAGGAATCATTTCCACACTGAACCGTTGCAAAAGGCACCTGGACCCTTTTTATGATCTCACAGTCTCTGCTTCAGATGGAGTGTTTAAGACCATTGTGCCAGTATACATCAATACCACAAATGTTAATAAATATAGCCCATCTTTTCAGCAGGATATTTATGAAGCAGTATTGGCTGAAAATGCTAATGTAGGAACCAAGGTGATAGAGTTGCTAGCTGTTGACCCGGATGATGGTCCATATGGCACTGTAGATTATATCATCATAAACAAGCTTGGAAAAGAGAAATTTACAATAGATGACATGGGACGCATTGAAACACTGCAAAAACTGGACAGAGAAAATTTAACAGAGAGGGTTGTTGCTATTAAAATCATGGCCAAGGATGGGGGAGGAAAGGTGGCATTCTGCACTGTCAAAATCATACTTACAGATGAAAATGACAATCCACCTCAGTTCAAAGCTTCTGAATATGTCTTGTCTGTCCAGTCCAATGCAAGCAAAGGATCCCCTGTCATTCAAGTACTAGCTTATGATGCTGATGAAGGAGTGAATGCTGATGTCATTTACTCTGTCGATTCAGTGGAGGAGGTCATTGTGGAGGAGGTTATTGAGATAAACACTGTCACAGGAGTTGTTAAAGTCAAGGAGAGCCTGGATGAATTAGAAAATAGAACAGTGAACTTTAAAGTCAAAGCTGAAGATGCCAGACCTCCCCACTGGAATTCTGTTGTTCCAGTGAACCTTCATGTTGTTCCAAAGGAAGCATCATTACCAAGGTTTTCTGAGCCATTGTATACCTTCTCAGCATCTGAAGACCTCCCAGAGGGATCAGAAATAGGATCAGTTAGAGCTCTGGCAGAGGACCCTGTCATCTACAGTCTGGTAAAAGGGACAACAGATGAAAGCAATAAAGAAGGTATATTTGCTTTGGATCTGCAAACAGGGGCCTTGACTGTTCAAAAGGCAATGGATCATGAAAAGATGAAATGGTACCAAGTTGATGTTTTAGCTCACTGCTTACACCAAGATACTGACTTAGTCTCTTTGGTATCCATAAACATCCACGTCAAAGATGTTAATGATAACAAACCCATTTTTGAGGCTGATCCTTATAGGGCCTTTGTTATGGAGAACATGCCAGCAGGAACTACTGTGATTCAAGTCACTGCTAATGACCAGGATACTGGTAGTGATGGAGAGGTGACCTACAGTTTAGGATTAGAACCAAGCAACATCAGAGAACTTTTCATAATCGACAGTGAAAGTGGCTGGATCACGACACTTAAAGAGCTGGATTGTGAAGTTCAAGAGACCTACAAGTTTTTTGTTGTGGCATCAGACCATGGGAAGAAAATCCAGCTTTCTTCTCAAGCCCTAGTAGAGGTCACCATAACTGATGAAAATGACAATGCTCCACGATTCACCTCTGAGGTCTACAAAGGTTCAGTAGTTGAGAATGCTGAGCCTGGAGTGATGATTACTGCTCTGAAAACTATTGACAGTGATCTCTCAGAGCAAAACCGGCAAGTCACATGTTACATAACTGGTAAGAACCTACCTTTCTTCATAGTTTGATAATTTAGAATAGGTCTTCTGATGGGTTTGCTTCTTCTATAAATTAGTCTTGCAGAAATTTCTGCAGTTACAAATGTGAGACGATGCAGAGTGTTAAAGAACTTCTTGTGCAAAATATTTTTAATCAGGAGTTATTGTGAGAACAGTACAGACAAAAAAGGCTATGTATCTTCAGAAGCATTGCTCTTTGAAATCAGAAAGCAACCAGAAAGCAGTTCTCACACTTGGCCCCTTGCTTAGTATTTGTAATAGAGAAAATCTTTGACAACTATGGTTGGTTTCAAAACGTGGTACCTGATGAAACTACCGCTTTCACAAGTTTGACCCATCCAGCCTATATAGAGTGTTTTGATTTTGTGAATTGATTCAGAGTCAAGAAGCTAGATGAGGTCAATGTGACAACTTTTCCAATTCTCTGTTTCTTCTAACCAGAACATTTTGTTTAGGTAAATGGAACTTAGGAAATTCAGTCCAAGGGTCTGGTGATCTAAGTATGAATGAGTACCTTGCCCCACAATTTTGGAGGCAAGCTCCAATCAGAGGCTGCCCCCGGATTCTTTTCTGTCTCTCTTTCCCTGAAACTCTTAATTTTCCATAATGTGTTGTCTTCATAACTGTGCTTTCTCTGCCTTATCAGAAGGAGACGTTCTAGGACAGTTCAGTGTTAATGAGGTTGATGGAGAATGGAAGATTTTTTCCAAGAAACCTCTGAACAGGGAAGATACAGAAAAATATCTGCTCAAAGTTATGGCATCTGATGGAAAGTTTCAAGCAGCAACAGAAGTGGAGATCTCAGTCCTTGATGTCAATGATAACAGCCCCGAATGCAAGCAGGTGATTGTGTATGTCTACTCTTTGTGCTGATTTGGGGCCAAAGCTGACCTTTGAGGAGACACATTGCAACCTGGGTCAATCACTTCACATGCCTGGAGTGTTGAGTCATCCTCCACTTTTAATTTAGTAGTAACATGAAGTATGTCCTCGTTCCTTTGGCTCCCTGCTGTGTTAAGCAAGAGGAGGAACAGGGCTGACCCAAGAGATTTTGCTGTTAGGGGCAAAGGACAAGATTAGTGATATGAAGAATATTTTAAAATATTTTTTAATGGTCAAAATCATGACCCTTGAGTGTTGAGAAATCCTAACAAGTAGAATCTAGGACTGACAAGTAGCTTCACATTTCACTCTACACAACATTCACACAAATTTCCAGTGTTTTAAAATGACTGAGTTCGTCTGACGTTGATAACTGAATGCTGTTTCTTTCACAGAAAATGCTGTTTTCTGCATAGGAAACAGCATTTTCTGTGTGGAAAACAACATTCAGTCACCATTTTCAGACTGCTTCAGCCATTTTAAAACACTGGAGGAACTGGGGAGGATTCAGGGGGCAGCAGTTAAACTACCGAATTTGTCCAAAAAGTGGCCCAGAGAAAATGAAAATGGAAGAAGCTTTGGAGGCTCCTAAAATGGAACTCAGGACCACATACAGCCTAGAGGTTTCATTTTCCCCTTTCCCTGTCTAAGAGAATCTTCCCTTTGTATTAGCAAAAAAGGGCATTAACTTGGGGGGAGGGACAACTAACTTGAACATCATCAAGTATAAGTTAAGTATTTTGTAAGTTATTCATTGTAAAGTTCAGTTGTATGAACCATTGTATAGGCTGAGATTTTGCCAGGATTTTGAAGCTGTTTCGATATGGGCACATGCTTTCTCTTCTTATTTCACATTTTCTTGTCAGGATGGCAGAGGCCATTCCATGGGTGAACATATTCATTCATTAGATTCCACTCTTCCTTAAAAAAATTTAAAGCATCATATGTGGGGCTTCTCCATCCAAACAATCCCCTAGTTTCACTATTGCTATAGGATTACTGTTCCCAGATACAGCATAATTAATAAGACAATCAGGACATGGAAAAGTGTATTTTGTTTTGTTTTGTTTTTCGTTTTGGACTAAAACTTTCAGAATCCCCCAGCTAGCATGATTACTGGTCCTGCTGGTTGAGAAATTCTGGGAGGTTTAGTTTTTTTAAAAAAAGGAAATTTTCTGAACTCAGAGACCCAAGCACAAGCTGCTGGGTGAATAGTCTTGGGTTTTAGCACTTAAGATTAGATTAGATAATGGGGGGTAGTACTGTGATCCTGCCTCAACACACAGCTCCCAAAGATTTGCTTGCAGTGGCAACTCTGCAGACCAAACTTCTTCCAGGAAAAAAGATGATTTGCCTCTTCTGGAAGCTTCTGGGAACAACTGGACAAAAGAGACCAGTGTAAAACTGACCACTTTTCAAAACTAGAAGTAGGTTTCTGGGCACTTCTGGGTTTGTCTGTTTTTCATTTTTGGTATTTAGGACAGTATTTGGAACAGGCTGTCCTGAATATTGAAAAGTTCCAGGACAGAATATTGGATCCCAGGCCCATTAAATTTGCCCACCTTTAGGGAGGATCAACTTTTGCTACCTTCTGATTTTTTGCTTCTATGATTTTGGTGATTTAAGGAACAATCAATCCATCTCTTTTTGGAACTTCAGCATCCGTTGATAGACATGAGTCAAACCACTTCTGCTAAGCATTTTGTGGTGACAAATTTAGTTCTATCTCTTGCTAAGAGATTTTCTCCTTTCCAGACACCATACAAAGAAAAGATTGTGGAAGATGCATCTCAAGGATTTTCTGTTTTGAAAGTGTCAGCCACAGATGCTGATGTTGGCAGCAATGGCCAGATTATCTACACTCTCCATGGACCTGGTGCTGAGGACTTCCGATTGGACCCCCATACAGGTAAGAGCGGAATTGGCACACAGAGGCTGTGATTCTGTTTGACGCTAGTGGAGCATAAAGCTCCCTCTGTATACTTATACTAGAGGTCTGGTAGAGGGAAGGCTTTTCCCCGGCTGTACAAACACTAGGCAGCTGGGTCAGGGCAGGGCTGCACTGTTTGGGTTGTGCCATTTGGATCATAGGTAGAACTATATCCAACCATGTTTTGGCTGTGTTCGCAGAACCAATTAAAAGTATTGCATAAGGAAGTGCCAGTACTTCCTTGTGCAAGGAACAAAAAAAGCATCTACTATATGGCATAACTGTTTATGTTTTTAACTGTTTTTAATTTTATTGATAGTTTAATTACATTTTTAATATTTGCATAAAGTAAAGTTTGTCTGTGTTTGTTTTGACTGTGGCAAGCTACCTTGAGTCCTGGAGTGGGAAAAGAGCAGGACATAATTAAATATGACAACAACAACAACAACAACAACAGCCCCTAGTTATACCAGCCTAAGACATTTTGAAGATTTCAGTCAGCTTGAGCAAAATGAATGTCCACGTTTAAATCTCTGTTTTTGGTTTTCATACTGGTGCTTTATGAATACTTCGGACAGCCAAATGTTTTTCCTAAGTTCACTTTCCAGTTGATTTTCTTTTTAATTTGGGTGATTTAGTATGGAGTCTCTCCATTCTCCAACAGCTGAATATTGTAATATGGAGTAGTATTTGCCACCTGAAGTACTCAAGTAGCAGAGTAGCAATAGTAGCAGTAGCAGTAGCAGAGACCTCTTTAATAACTGTCTGTACCTCTTTCCAAAATGATTATTCCTCCCCAGAGTTCAGTTCTACCACATGTGAGTATCATTAAGCTTTCCTAGAAATCGTGTGAGAAATTGTCTGATTATAGTTTTAAAAATTCAGTCAAGAGACAAAAGGTGCCATCTGCAACTAGGGATGGAAAGAATATTCAAAACAGTTTAAAATATAAAATAATTTTGTCCAAGTATGAGAAACTCTGATGAGAAGAATCCTGGACTGTTGAAAATCTATGCAGTTCAGGGTGTATTCTATGCAAAATTCATATGTGGTGGTTTTGCACAGAAAATAGAATTTTTTACACAGGAAATAGCATTTTCTATACAGAAAATCACATCTATGTGTAGAAATATTCTTCTGCACAGATAATGCTGTTTCTTGAGGGGAAAAAATACTGTTTTCTTTGCAAAACCACCTTGTATGAATTTTGCACAAGCTAAGTCCTAAATTGCAAATCATCTTTGAGAACTGCACAAGTTTCAAAGACTTTCTTGCAGCAGAAAGAAAATTGCACAAATTTTTCTTCCTTTGGGAAGAAAATTAGTAAAGAACTACAGCATCTGCCACACACTTTGGAGTAGGTTTAGCTGGTACAGAGTAACTTGCTTCAGATTTCTAGATTTTTTTCATCTGTGTCTTTCCCATGACCCACCACCTGTATTTCAATGCTTGAACACTGTCCTTTCCTCCCTTCTCTTCATATTTTAGAAAGGATAATTTTTGTCATTTGTGAACTACTCATTTTCATTTCAAAAGGGTTTCATAGAATCATAGAATCATAGAAATGTAGAGTTGGAAGAGACCACAAGGGCCATCCAGTCCAACCCCCTGCCATGCAGGAAAACCCTCAAAGCACTCCCGACAAGTGGCCATCCAGCCTCTGCTTAAAAACCTCCAACGAAGGAGACTCCACCACACTCTGTGGCAGCACATTCCACTGCCGGACAGCCCTGACTGTCAGGAAATTCCTCCTGAGGTTCAGGCGGAATCTCCCCTCCTGCAGCTTGCATCCATTGCTCCTTGTCCTGGTCTCAAGAGCAGGAGAAAACAAGCCCACTCCCTCCTCGACATGACACCCCTTCAAATATTTAAACATGGCTATCATGTCCCCTCTCAACCTTCTCTTCTGCAGACTAAACATACCCAGCTCTCTAAGTCTGTCCTCATAGGGCATGGCTTCCAGGCCCCTCACCATTTTGGTTGCCCTCCTCTGGACCTGCTCCAGCTTATCCATATCCTTCTTGAATTGGGGTGCCCAGAACTGGACGCAGTATTCCAGATGAGGTCTAACCAATGCAGAATAAAGTGGTACCAATACCTCCCTCGATCTAGACACCATACTCCTATTGATGCAACCAAGAATTGCGTTGGCCTTCTTGGCTGCTGCATCACACTGCTGACTCATGTTCAGCTTGTGGTCTATGAAGACTCCTAAATCCCTTTCACACGTACTGTTAGCCAGCCACGTGTCCCCCATCCTATATTTCTGCATGCCATTTTTTCTGCCTAAGTGTAGGACCTTACATTTCTCTCTGTTGAAATTCATTTTGTTAGCCTTGGCCCAGCTCTCCAATCTGTCCAGGTCCTTTTGAATTTTGATCCTGTCATCAGGCATATTAGCAACCCCTCCCAATTTGGTGTCATCTGCAAATTTGATCAGCGTGCCCTCTATTCCTTCATCCAAGTCATTAATGAAGATATTGAACAGCACCGGGCCCAGGACAGAACCCTGTGGCACCCCGCTAGTCACTTCTCTCCAGGATGAGAATCTGCCATTGGAGACCACCCTTTGGGTACGGTCAGTCAACCAGTTACAAATCCACCTGACAGTAGCCCTGTCCAGTCCACATCTTACTAGCTTCTTTGCAAGAATGTCATGGGGAACTTTGTCAAAGGCCTTACTGAAATCAAGATATACTATGTCCACAGCATTCCCTTCATCTATCAAGCAAGTAACTCTATCATAAAAAGAGATAAGATTAGTCTGGCATGACCTATTTTTGAGAAATCCATGTTGACTTTTCGTAATTACGGCATTGTTTTCTAAGTAATTAGAAACTGACTGTTTGATGATCCGCTCCAGGATCTTTCCAGGTACTGATGTCAGGCTGACTGGGCGATAATTATTTGGGTCCTCTTTTTTCCCTTCTTGAAGATGGAGACAACATTTGCCCTCCTCCAGTCTACCGGAACTTCTCCTGTCCACCAAGAGTTTTCAAAGATTATAGCAAGAGGTTCCGCAATGACCTCTGCTAGTTCTTTTAAAATCCTAGGATGCAATTCATCTGGCCCTGGAGACTTGAATTCATCCAGTGTGGCCAGGTATTCTTGTACTACCTCTCTATCTATTCTGTGCTGCATTTTCCCCACTTCCTCACCTGCTCCCTAACCGCCAGGTTCAGTGTTTTTATCCTTTTGGGAAAAAACTGAGGCGAAGAAGGTGTTGAGGAGTTCTGCCTTTTTTCTTCCTCCTGTTATTAATTCACCATCTTCCTTGCGCAGTGACCCTATCGTCTCCTTCTTTTTCCTTTTGCTACGGACGTATTTAAAAAAGCCCTTTTTATTGTTTTTAATGTCTCTGGACAGCCTAAGTTCGTTCTGTGCTTTAGCCTTTCTGACCTTCTCCCTACATCTCCTGGCTACTTGCTTATAATCTTCTTTGGTGATTTCCCCCTTCTTCCATTTCCTGTACATGTTTTTCTTAATACTTAGCTCAGCTGAGAGCTCTTTAGTCAACCATTCCAGTTTGTTCAGATGCCTTCCATTTTTCCTCCTTAATGGCACAGTTTTAGCCTGTGCCTTCAGTACCTCCCTTTTAAAGAACTCCCATGCATCCTGAACTCCTTTCTCATTGACTATTCTTGACCACGGGATTTCAGCCAGCAGCTCCTTCAGTTTACAGAAGTCTGCTTTTTTAAAATCTAAGACGAATGCCTGGCTACACTTGCCTTCTCTTCCCCACTGAATGCAAAATTCTAATAGGGCATGGTCACTCTCTCCTAAAGATCCAACCAGTTCAACATCATTAACAAGGTCTTCCCTGTTGGTCAGGATCAGATCCAGAATATTTGATCCCCTTGTCGTCTCTTCCACCTTCTGGACCATGAAATTGTCTGCAAAACAAGCAAGAAACTTGCTGGACCTTGCCGCCTTTGCAGAGTTTGACTGCCAACATATATCCGGGTAGTTGAAATCTCCCATTATTACTGTATCTCTCCTTTTTGAATGTGCAGTCATTTGGTCTACGAAAGCGCCATTGAGGTCCTCAGTCTGGCTTGGAGATCTGTAGTAAACCCCCACCAGAATATCCCTATTGTTTCTCGCTCCCTTAATTCTTACCCAGATGCTCTCGACCTGGCTTCCGGTGTTCAAGTCATGGATCTCTTCACAAGTGAAAACATCCTTGACATATAAGGCTACTCCTCCTCCTTTCTTATTTGGTCTATTTCTACAAAATAGGCTATACCCCTCTATTCCTACATTCCAATCGTGAGACTCATCCCACCAGGTCTCAGTGATGCCTATCAAATCATATTTATTTTGCTGTACTAGGAGTTCAAATTCATCTTGTTTGTTTCCCATACTCCGTGCATTAGTGTAGAGATACTTAAGTCCCCGTGCCCTTCCTGCAAGTCCCATAGCATTGTTTCCACCCCTCCCACGATTGGATGCTATTCCTACTTGGCCAATATCATTTGGGCCTTTTTCCCCTGCACTTGCCGAGTCCTTGTCCTGAATAATCTTGTCTCCCTCCCCAGTTGTACTTAGTTTAAAGCCCTCCTAATCCTCCTTGTGAGACTGTTTGCAAAAACGTTCCTGCCAAGTTTCGTGAGGTTCAGCCCATCTCTTGCCAGAAGCCCATGTTCCTGGAATTTCAACCCATGATCCAAAAAGCCAAACTGTTGGCGGTGGCAAAATGTGCGGAGCCAGCTGTTGACCTCTACTATTGTCCTTTCCCTTCGTGCACCATATCCTTGAACAGGGAGGATTGATGAAATGACCACCTGCGCACCAAGGTTCTTAAGCTTTCTCCCCATAAGCTCGTAGTCCTTTGTGATGTGGTGAAAGCTGCGCTTCACCGTGTCATTGGTTCCAACGTGAACCAAAACGAGGGGCTTATGGTCAGTGGGCTTGACCAGCCTGGCTAGCCTCTCTGTTACGTGGTTTATCCTGGCCCCAGGAAGACAGCAGACCTCTCGATTGAGCTTGTCCGGTTTGCAAACTGCCGGTTCGGTTCCTCTGAGCAAGGAGTCCCCAACCACCAGAACTCGCCTCCTCTGAGGCCTGTCCGGGGTTCTTCAACAAGCAGATTCTTCCAGGATTGCCTGGGCATTGTGTTGAGGCCGGGAGTGCTGGTCTTCCCGATGTTGGATGCTGTCCTGTTGGTGTTCAAGTTCCAGTTGGCGAAGTTGGATTCCTTCTTGCTGATGTTGTGTTCCCTCCTTCTGGTGTTCCTCATCATTCATGGCACCAAGAACATTGAAGCGATTCTGTAGTTTGAGAGTCTCTGTTTCCTTCCTGGCCCTTCTACTTCTCCGTGTGACATTCCTCCAAGCATCGCTTTCCTGGCTCACGGAACTGATTTCCTCATCAGGCAGCTCCTCTGCATATCCGGTCTTCAGGAAGGTCCTCTCTGCCCTATCTAAGAAGTCCCCACCTTCCCTAATAAGATGAAGATTAAAAACCTGTGCCTCCAGCTGCCGCACCCTGACCTCTGAGAAGGTGACCAGCTTGCACTTGCTGCAGGTGTACCCGACCACATCTTGTGGCAAGAAAAGGAACATGCCACAAGTGCTACAGGTGAAAGCAGCAGCAGCTCCCTCCCCTTCCATACTTGATAATACAGAGAATAGAAAAAGAAAACAAAAACAAAAACTGGGCCTCCTTTCTTAATTTGAGCTGAATAAGCTATGTCTGCTCAGCTAACTACCAAGCTCAGTTGAACTCTTCCTAAATTTGTTCAGTCGCTATAAGGATCGGTTGTTCCTAAACTTGAATGGTTGAACTTGAAGGATTGAAGTAGATGAATGAAATAGGCGCGCACCGCTGGGAGTTCCTAATAAAGCCTCCTTCCCCTAGCTGGCTCCTCCCCCTAGCTTGATTAACTCTCCCTAGTTTGATTGACAGTTAACTGACTAACTAACAAACAATTAGCTGACAATAGGCTGTGAGCTCAGGCAGAGCACACGGCCAGCGCAAGCAAAAAAAAAAACAAAAAAACAAAAAAAATCTCACT
Source organism: Iguana delicatissima (assembly GCA_948472985.1). NCBI lineage: Eukaryota > Metazoa > Chordata > Lepidosauria > Squamata > Iguanidae > Iguana > Iguana delicatissima. Next base: position 101,647 of record CAOKZL010001990.1, on the reverse strand, counting down.
AACCTGTTAAGAGCAGCAATATGAAAAATAGCCTCTTTTAAGAAACTGAATAGCAACTTTGATTAATGGTTAGTTAATGGGGAAAGTTATATGTGATCTCTCCATCTAGATTTTTTGTACCACAGAATTGTTTGGAATGCATCTTTCCCCAGCCCTGTGCCCTGCCAGCATGCTGGAGTATAACATCTGTCAACCTTTGGCTGGTGGCTGTGTTGGTTAGAACTGATGGGAGTCGTGGCCTAACACACCTGTAGATTGCCCAGTTGGGAGAAGCTTTGAAATGTTATTCCTGTTTCATTCTGTTCCAGGTTCAAACTGTTGAGGACTGGTCTGTTTTAAAAAATGTAAAAATCCAGCCTTGATTTGATCTGTTGTCATTCTTACGTGCCCATTTCTGTCTATAATATGATTTATCATACTTGATTTTCATCTCCTATAATCCATGCAATCCAGCAGCAGTCTCTTAGCATCTATTTTGGCATCTAGTTTTCAAAGTTCTCTGACCTGCACAAGCTGTTAATTATCAAAGCAAACTTTTGCATCCCTTAAGTTGTTTTTTTAAAAAAAAGCCTGAATCTTACCCAGTATCTGACCTTTATCTTGACTAATATTTTCAATCTATAAGAAGCCAGACATATTGTGGCACTGCTTTCTGGGCCACCTAATGTTTTAAGACAGAAGGATTCCCAGTTTCTATTTATATTATTTTCAAATTAGTTGCACATTGCCTTGGTCAAATTATCAAAAGAGAACTATTAAGTGCCAGTTTTAATTAATCCAGTAGTCCAAGTGGATGCAACCTGACACCTTCCATATGCTTTGAGCTACGACATGCATAAGCCTCGGCCACCTTGGCCTATGACCAGGAACTATAGGTAGGTCACACGGGAATGCCTGCTCTTACTAGCTTATTAACTTACTACCAGTGAGATTGGTATGTGGCCTGGTGTGCGTACCAGTTGGGGTAGATAACTACATGTTGCGATAGTCCTGCAGAGTAACAAAAGTAGAACTTGGAAAAATTCCGTTTTTGGACTACAGTTTTCAGAATCCCCATATGACTGCGCATTCTGGAGGACTATGTGCTGTGGTCCAAAAAGTAATTTCTCCAAGCTCTGGAAACAGTGGTTGAGTTTCTGCGTCACAGTCAACAGCGCGTAACTTTATGTATATGTACTAAAGTAGCAGGAGCGAAACAAAACCCTTTCAGTAAATTATGAACATGCATAGAGCGTTGGTGCATATCAACCACTGTTATAGCTCAGAATGTTATGTGCATTGGTCATTCCAGGGGGCACCATTGTGAAATGTGAACCATTACATTGTAAAGTCATGGCATCCCCTTGGTGAATGTAGATATTAAGCAATTGTTCAGTTTCTTTTTCTGTGCACATAAGTTCTGTGCACTTGTGAACTGCCAACCCATCCGGGGAGAGGAAGAAAGCAGAAGGAAGTATACTTTCTTCAGCCAAGGACCCGCAGTCTCTAAAAATCCTTTTTCCCATATGCCATGAGCCATTTCTTAATCCATTCAAGGAAACGATACATTAGTTAAACATCAGTTATGTATGAAAGAGTTCATGACGTCACTGAAATTCCTACACCTCGTTTCTGCCTTTCGTTATTCATACCAGGTGAGCTGACCACTTTTGCCTTACTTGACCGAGAGCTGAACCCTCAGTATCAGCTTGTTGCTAAGGCAACAGATGGAGGAGGCCGTTTTTGCCAGATGGGCATAACTGTGGACATTGAGGATGCAAATGACAATGCTCCAAGGTTCTTCCCCAGTCACTGTGCAGTGGCCATCTTTGATAACACCACAATAAATACACCTGTTGCAGTTGTCTTTGCAAGGGATGCTGATGAAGGTAAGCCAATGCTAGTGGTCAGAACAAGTTCTGTTGCAATCAGGGACTTTTTTTTTTATCATGTGACTTGAACTATATACACAGACACAGACACACTCACACATACATTAGTATGTTCTGCAGTCCAGTTTAAATGGTCTTTTTTAAAAAAAATGAGTTTAAGATTCTGAGAAAAACAGTTTGTTATAAAATACAGAACAGAACTAGAAAGGGACTACTAGACAAATACATGCAAATATTACCTAGAAATTAAATACTACCAGGTATAAAGCTGAGTAAGCTTAGCACTAACTAGACAGAGATAAACAAAATTAGAGAGGACCACAATCATCCCATTTATGAAGGGAGGGGCATTCCACTGATGGAAATTGTTTTTTGGATACCACTTCTTACATCTAGTTGTATCACATTCTAGATAAATAGTGCAGAGTTGTTTACTTCTACTTGTTGTAACCCATTGCTTGCCACAGCCAACGGTATTTCCTCACTACTTGTGATAACAAATGTGTACTGTCAACCTTATTGATTCATAGATTCAGTATAGTCAGTCATTTCTTAAAGGCTGTGTGTCAAACATATATAATTCTAGCTATAATTAGGACACTGAAACTGCATGAAAAACATGCATTTGGAACACGCTCTCTTATATAATTTAACTACCAGGCACTTAGATTATTAAATATCCAACCTAACTTCTCAGAAGTTAATTATCATTTTCCAAAATTTCTAAGCACCCCATCTTCTAAATTAATGAATAAATCTTCTAAATTTTCTGGTCCTTAAATTTTCTGGTTCTTAAATGTTCTTGTAAAAAATGAAGAAATTTTCCATTCACACCAGCTGTTTGTGACTTCTAGTGTTGCAGCTCTCATAGGGTTTCCAAGACGTGAAATACCCCAGAATTACTGTCTTTGTGGAATTCTGTCTAAAACCTAAAGAGACAGAGAATCTTGATATTTTGCTAGGGAGAAACATCTATCCTACCTGTACAGTAGTTTGCTAGAGATCATTTTTCTCATTTTGATACTCAGGATTTCAGCCTGGGGTAATGCAAACTCATTAACAAATGATATCATCTAGAAAGATTCTTCTTCTTTTTGAACCTCCTTATTTCATCAAAATCAGACATGCATCTTGAAATATCCTTTGCCCATTTTTATGCCATGGCAATATTCCTAACCTGCATGTACTTGTAAAACTGAAAACAGTCATCTTCCATACGTAATATATCTTTACCAAATAATAACAATATTGCTGTACTTTATATCATTCCAGAAAAGAAAAATGCCCTAGCTTTTGATCCAGAATGAATCCTGAGTCTCTGGTTATTTAGATTAAAATGAGATTTCAAGATACCAATTTCCCATAACTTTGTTCCATGCATTAAATAACAATTCCCAATTAAAATATCTCTCCTAATAATATTTCTGTCTTTTGTGGGCTTTCTCCCTCCCCAGGTGATAATGCAGAAGTTATTTATTCTCTAACTGAGTCAGCTAATGGCCACTTTTCCATAGAGGAAACAACTGGAGTGATCCGACTGAAGAAGCCTTTAAGGGAATTGCAAATATCAGCTCTAGAGCTTACTGTGTGTGCCACGGACAAAGGATTGCCACACTCCCTCTCTTCCCTTGCTACTGTGGCAGTGTCAGTAGTGGATCTAAAAGAATATCTGCCAGTGTTCCTGGACTCAGAATATGTGGTTGTAGTACGAGAAGATGTTGCTGTTGGCACAGAGGTTCTGAATTTGTCCTCATTGACAAGGGACAGTGCTCAGGGCACAGAGATCAAGTATGAAATCATGAATGGGAATGATCATGGGAAATTCAGGCTCCATTCAACCACAGGTAAGTGGGCTCCTTACGCATCAGTCAAAACACTCCGACATTATGTTCTATATTCTCTTGTATCAAAGTTACTCTTGTCTCTTCTCAGTGTTTCTGACTTATTGGTTAATCAAAACATATTCTGCAAAGTTTCTCTTTCTTGTATTATATTTCCCTTAACCCAGTGGTTCTCAACCTGTGGGTCCCCAGATGTTCGTGGACTTCAGCTCCCAGAAGCCCCAGCCACTATGGTCAATGCTCAGGGCTTCTGGGAGCTGAAGTCCATGAACATCTGGGGACCCACAGGTTGAGAACCACTGCCCTAACCGCTTTTGCCAGAAATCCAGAACTTCTAGACTCCAACTCTATGAATTCTGAAAGATTTAGTTCAAAAATGTAATTTCCAAATTCTGCACAGATCCTACGTCAAATCTTTCAGCAACTCAGTGGGATGGTTTTATGGGGAAAAGCATTAGCTTTCAAATGTCCATACTTTAAAAGAACAACCGCAAAAAAAAAAAAAAAAACCTAAATTTTTGAGAACCAGCATGGAGTAGTGGTTTGAGTGTTGGACTAAAATCCTGGGAAACCAGGGTTCCAATCCCTGTTCAGCTACAGAAACCCACTGAGTGACCTAGGGCAAGTCCCACACTCTTAGGCCATTTTCGCACTAGATTGTTATAGCGCTATTATTCCACTTTCAACTGCAATTATTTCACTTTCAACTCCCTAAACTGCAACTCCCTAAACTGCAAACCCCAGGATTCCATAGGATGTTGAAAGTGGAATAATAGTGCTATAACAATCCGGTGCGGAAATGGCCTTAGCCTAAGAGGAAGGCTATGGAAAACCCCTCTGAACAAATCTTGCCAAGGATTTCCATAAGCCAGAAATTACTTGACAGCAGCAGCAGCAACAAGAGCAGCAACAAGAGCAACAACAACAAATCTATGTTCCTTTCAATTGGAAAGTAAAACACATTCTGTAATGTTTCCCTGCTGTTTTAACAGAAAGGGTTTATGCTTCCCATGAGGTAAGCAGTTCTCTCTTTTGATTATCTGGGTCTCTAAACTAGAACAGTGTGTGCCCTGGTTTAAAAAAAAACAATCTTACCCTTGTTGTCTCTGTTTCTATGTAGGCATCCTATATGTCAACGGGAGCCTGGATTTTGAAGTTAGCCATGAATACTACCTGTCCATTGAGGGTTCAAGAAAGGGCTCTGCTTCCCTCAGTGACATCGCCATGGTTGTGATCAACGTCACAGACATAAATGATCATGTACCAATGTTCACCCAAGATCTTTATGTTGCTGACATACGTGAGGATGCTGCTATTGGTGAAACGGTGCTCACGGTAAGATCTAAGAAGAAATTCCAGTTTTACTAGAGTCTGGGCTAAGTTTTGTCCTTAGTACTACAATTTGGTATCCAAATGGCCTTTATGAAAGTCAGTGCATTAGGCATTTCATGTTCTTAACATTAAAAATGGCTTCTTCTCTTCATACAGTATGAATTACAAAAATCAAGGGAAGTGGAAAAGAACAGAGTAGAATGTTTGACAACTTTTGTCCTGCAGATGTTCTTGGACTTAAGTTGCCATCAGCCCTAGCCAGCATAATTAGTAGTAAGGAACGCTGGGAGCTACAGTACAACATCTGGAGAGCCATATTATTTAGGCATACTAGCCAGTGGTTCAGTGATTAATCAAAATAGGGACTGCATTCAAGAAATTTGAAAATGACTAGAACTTGAAAGGACAGCTATGAAAGAATTAGGCAAGATTCTGAAGTATATCATTGAATACTAGGGTTAGCATTGTCCATGCCATGAAGAAAGCTGATAAGAAGAAAATCAACTCATTCAAAATGCAGTGCTGGGGAAGAGTTCTACGAATACCCTGGACTGCTAAAAGTCAAATGAATGTGTCCTAGAGCAACTCAAGCCTGAACTCTCCCTACAAGCCAAAATGACTACACTAAGGCTGTCATTCTTTGGCCATATATAGGGAAGACTCACTAGGAAAAAGAATAATGCTTGGCAAGGTAGAAGGCAGAAGGAAAAGAAGAACACTGTATTACAGATGGATAGACTTGATCAAGGAAGCCATATCCTGATATTAGGAAGGCCTAAGCAGGGCTATCAATGTGTCATATACAGGATAACTCCAACTCCAAGTAATAAACTTAGAAGTTTGCAAAGGCTTTATTCAAGGAATAGAGTACCAGTTGCACATATTGGTGATTGCCAGAACTGAAGGCATATTGGCATTGCATTTTCTTATATCCAGTAGTATTACAGTTTTTTACACACTAGGCTGACATTTATCAGTTAATTAAAGCAACTCCTTTTCCCAGGCTGGCTTCCCACCCAGATGTTCCTGGCCTTGTGCTGCCTTTGATCTCTGATTTAACAAGGCCCATTTTACCAGCCTGCACTAGTTACCAAAACATTGGTTTGACTCATAGCTCGTTTGGTATCCACCATCCTCCCGCAGCCACCTGTTCTACATAGCTTTAGTTACATATGTTACATACAGTGGAACAGCAGAAATTCTTGAGGCATTATCCGATAGCATACAGCAAATAGCAAATAGCATACAGTTGTTCTCATTGGGTATATGGTGAGGTACAAGGTATCACATGGAAATAGACATCAAACATCAACCACTCCATTAAGATATTATGATATTATGTCAGGGAAGCAAATCGACCTGACGTGATGGCAGGGTGACTTGGTGGTCTCACATTCATAGGGTCACCATAAATTGAAGTTGATACTATGACAATTAGCAACAACAAGCCAACTGCCATCTGCAGTCATTCTGTACTTAAGCCAGGCTTGTAGCCAGCCCCCACCTCCCCCCCAAAAAATAGATCATAATAAATCAAACAGAAAACATTTAATAAAAATAATTAAGATATTAATAGAGTTTGCATTAATGATAAATACAAATTTCAATTCCTTTTCCATACAAAAGGGATTGCAATGGGCACTAGCATTACAGAGATGTAATGGCAACATCCCTCCAGCAGAAATGGGTTACAGCAAATCTGAAGAAAGTGTAGTTGTTAACTCCTTTTTGTGCCCTCAAGCCCTCCCATTTTTAATTTGTTTTCAGGGGGGAAAGCACCAATGACAACAATTCAGGGTTCAAATGCCTTCCCCCTCAAAACTGCCCCAAAATTGAAAGACCATGAAGTGGAAACTGAAAGCTAAATTCATTTCAATGAGCTGTTTTGTACTGACTTGGACAACAATTGTGTGGTGTAGCCTGCTGTAGGTCTGCATGGACAAAATTGTCTCTCTTGTTTGTCATAGCTGCCCATCTCTGGGTTACAACTTTCACAATATAAGTGCTGTATTCACTTGTTCAAATATTCCTCTATATAAACAAGCACTCCATACAGAAAGGGACCAGCATATTTGTCCACGGAAAATGGTAGTCAAGGACCCATCTCTGTGACAAGTTAGCTTTCCAGAGCCATGGATCTTTTGGCAGTCAATTGTATTATTCTGCAATGGGATAGTCCCAAGAAGGGTGTACCATGAACCTTTTCTGGGAGAGGGCATTGTGAAGTTCATCTTACATCTTTTTTTTCCCCAGAGGCTTGTTTTAAGCTCTCTTTCTTTTGGTTCTACTCTCATTACTGTCCAACAAATAACACCTCTTTCCCATGAATGAATGCTTGCGATGACAATGCCACTCTATTGCCCCCAACAGGTTTTAGCTGATGACAAAGATGGGGTGATGAACAACCAGATCATGTACTCCATTGTGGCAGGAAATCCACTGGGCCATTTCATCATTGACCCCCAAACTGGAGAGATCCATATTGCCAAGTACTTGGACAGAGAGGAGGTGAGTGGCAGGCTCATTTGGAACTTGAGGTGAGTATTGATGCTACAAAAGAAGATGCTGATCCCCATATCCCCCCAGGGCAAAGGAGGAACCATCCCAAACTGGCAAGAGAAGTTCATGATGGCCATCTCTGCACTGACATGTATAACAATATCATATCATAACCTGTATAACAATATTATATCATAGTTTGTTTTATCCTGTCTTTCTCCCAACATGGTATACAACATATTAAAAGCAGCACTACAGTTTAAAAAATGTTAATACCAAAGTCAAAACACAATTAAACTATATTTCTATTGTTAAAACATTACTAAATTTCTATTTTAAAAATACAAGTTAAAAACAGCATTTTAAACAAGTTAAAAGCAACATTAAAAGATGTTTAAAAATATCATAAAATAAAAACCACATACCCTAAAAACCAAAAGCTTCCTTAAGTAAAAAGGTCTTATCTTCCGGGGAAAAAATAGCAGGGAGGGGGCCAACTAGATCTCCCATGGAAAAGAGTTTCATAACTGGGAGCAGCTACCAAGAAGGGCTGTCCCTCTTGTCCTCACCAGACATGCCTGGGATAGTGGTGGGACCAATAAACATGGTTATTGACCATAATCAATAATAAAGGGCCACTCACCACTGCCTAGACGTAGGAGTCACATAGATAGGATGCTTTGAAGAAAGAGGCAGAGTTGCTTTATGAAGGGGAAGGCAATAGAATTCAGTAACTGGTCATGAAGGTTGGTCATGAATTCAGGCTTGGTCGTGAAGATATATGTGGCTCTTTAGTTTCACACATACACCTCATCCATTCCACCTGCTCTTACTCTGACGAATTTGCTTATAAGAGAAGAGTTATGAGGTTGTCTTAATTCAGCATGCCTCTAGTCTTCATCTTTATGGATACACAGAAAAAAACTGTCAAGAAATAAAACAATTTGTCCACATTTCCTTTCCATATTTGTCCTTTAGAACTCCTAGCATCCTCAGAAGGCTACAGAACTGCTCTGTATTGACAATTTAATGTAGGCTTTTTGATCAGGGGACTCAGAGCACCTATTGAGAGTTTGTAAGCTGTTAGGGACAGATACTGATCAGCACCATAAGTCCTAGTAAAGTAGAAGGCACTAAGAATAAGGAGGTTATTAACTGATCCTTTACATAATCTTTGCTCTTGGAGTTAAATAGCTGGTGGAATAACCAAGCCTTCTTTGTGCATGTGTTATATTTTGCAGATATCCAGCTATTCTCTGAAAGTCCAGGCCACAGACAATGGGCAGGTGCCTCTTTCTAGTGATACCGCTGTGCTCATTCGTGTGTCAGATGTCAATGATAACCCACCAAGGTTCTTTCAGCTCAATTACAGTGCAGCAGTTCAGGTAACATGATGATTCAAAGACACCAGCTTAACCCTATTAGGCTTTTGCAGAGATAATCTTTAAAAGTTGCTGTGTTAATCACTGAGTTGCCTGGACCCTAAGAGACAACCCAGGCTTAGGTGTAATAAGAAACCAATGTGGTGAAATCGGGGGTTATGTTGAAATTTGCAGATGCTAACAGCAGCACTATTTCCATGTTGATTTCTTAACTCAGTAAAATCACCAAAGATTCTCTAACCTATACATAGGCAAGGGGTAAGTATTAGTTACAAAACCAGTTTATGGGGCTTACTCATCAAGTATGTCCACATCTTCCCTGGTATTTTCATTTTTTCTGATGGCTTTGACTAAAGTTATAATAAAAGTTGAACCTGAATCTTTTTCTGTGTTTTTTTCCACAACTCTCTTTTCCTCTTCTGTACCCTAGCAAATAAGCGATTCTATACCTAGTGGTGATTTTCTAACGTATGTATACACATATTTTTAACATCTCAGGAGAACTTTCCCGTTGGCACCAGTGTCCTGGAGCTGGTCATGAGTGATAGGGACTCCCCAGAGAATGGGCCACCATATTCTTTCAAGATCACTGAGGGAAATGAAGGAAAGGCCTTCCAGATCAACCAGGATGGAGTGTTGGTGACTTCATCAATCCTGAACAGAAAAGCGAAAGAACAATACCTTCTGCAGGTCCAGGTAGATCTGTTTTTAAAGCCAAATGGCATATCACATGTAGTCAGAATGTATCCTTAAACATTTCCTTTTTGATGAAATGCAGCCATGAGTGCAGGAGAGATTGTCAAGTTATATTAGAGCAGCAGTTTTGGGGACGAAGCACTGGAACTTCCCCTTCAGCTATCTACCAGATCAAAATTGAACCTATAGGCTGCTATTTGTTCAACTGTAGCATAGGGTAAGATGAAAATGGACTCTTCCAAAGTCCTGAAAAATGTTGAATTCCTGTTGAGTAAAAATTTTGAGGAGCACTTCACTGAGGCAAGTCATCAGTCAGTTGTAACATCCTATCTATTCCAGTTCTGGCAATTCCGTGAACTGGCCCTGAGGGTTTTTGGCTTTGTGTAGATTTGTCAGTGCACATTCAGTTGAGAAGCCTGAGGAGAAGCTGATGTAGAGTTCATCAGTAAAGGCCCAGATTTCTCCATAAGACCTCATGAAGGCACGGAGGGGGGCGGTGGAGAATAAGTCTATAAGAGTGAATATTGTTTCAAGTGGTGATGCAGAGCTGTAACAGTTTGCTCAACCTTCCCAAACAGGTCACAGATAGTGGCATCCCTCCTCTGTCCTCATCTGCATTTGTAAACATCCGAGTGACACTGCAAAGCAGATACCCCCCTTCAGCACTCCCACTGGAGATTTTCATTGCTACTAATGAAAGAGTTTTCCGAGGTGGAGTACTTGGCAAAATCCATGCCACAGATCGAGACCCTCATGATACCTTGATGTACACCTTAGTGTCTGAAGCACCTAAAAAGAGATACTTTTCAGTGGGGGCTACAGATGGGAAGATCATTGCTGACGATGGCCTCCACCATGGCCATTATGCACTGAATGTAACTGTCAGTGATGGAACTTTTGCGGCCACAACCACTGTCCACGTCCATGTGTGGGCCTTCAGCCAGGAAGCCTTGGATAAGGCTGTGGTGCTTCATTTCCACCAACTTACCCCTGAGGAGTTCATAGGGGATCACTGGCGCAACCTGCAAAGGTTTTTAGGAAGCATCTTAGAAACCAAGCGGCAGAACATCCACATGGCTAGTCTGCAACCTTCATGGACTTCTGATGGTGTGGACCTCCTGCTGGCCATTGGAGAACCTCGCCATGCATTCTACAAGCCCAATTTCATTGCTAACAAAATTTATCAAGCAGCTGAAGAGATGGACCAGCGAGTAGGACTGCAAGTGAAGAAGGTGACTCACGTTCCATGCTATGAGGCAGACTGTACTACCCAGCGGGCCTGCAAAGAAACAATTCAGCTTGACCCAGGCATGGTGTTCACCTACAGTACTGCCCGACTCAGTGTCCTCACTCCTCGGCATAACTTGGAACAAATATGTTCTTGCAATGGTGAGAAAGAGTGATCTGTCCTTTATTGCACTATAGAATGACCAACATGATTTAGGTCTTGTTTCACATTTTTGTTCTCTGGAATGCACAGCTCATATGGATGCTTTTCTGTAGCAACTGGGTAGGTGAACTCCCCAAGTCAGGATCAGAATTGGGTTAAGAAGGAAAATGAAAACTTCAGAGAATCACTAGTTTTCTTCTGGACATAAGTCTAAACCTGTCTCATTCTTCACCAAAAGTACAATGGGATCCAGTTTTGCTCCCACCTCTTTGAACCTCTGAATTGCCATCATACCTACCTGCCTTTATCCTGTCCACCCCACCCCACCCCACCCATTTCCAATATCCCTGTATCCTGCATTTTCATTTTCTAAGACAAGTTGCCTTCCCTCAGTGCCCTTCCTCTCTGACACTCAGTCTGTCATAGTTTTACCTCAACTTGTTAGGGTCATATCCTAGCTACAAGAACATTTCAGAGAGCCATTGCAAGCTGCCCACATTGGTGTTTCTGAACTAGAAAATGTTATTCTTGGCATATTCCCTATACGATTCCATCCTGTGATATGGATTGGAAAGAGGAAGTTGAGGGCGTTGTATAGAACAGAGTGCCCTTTTGTGTAGAAGTGCATTAAAAACCTTGGTACTGGTGTGACTTAAGGAAGTAGAGGTGTTGTAATCTCATGGCTAAAGAGACTGAGCTATGAATCAGGAAGTTCCTTGTTGAAGTGCTTCTCTGCCATGTATTCATGAGTTTTCTTTAGAAAACTGAGTCTGTTTCTTTACCTCAGATACCTCCTGCCCTAACCCTCATTCCAGGTTCCTATAAGACAGAAATGTGAAACCACTGATCTTTCAGATGCCAGTGTCTGGGACTGATGGGAAATAGAGTGTAACAATATCTGGGTAGCCACAGGTTGCTTAGTCCAACGTGAGGATTACTGGGCTCTTCCAGACTAGCCAAAAGCCTCAAGTTACAGTGAGAGTTACAGTTGTAGTTACAGGGGACTTTTTCCCCTTCATACCCAGATGATGATCTTCCTGTCCTGCTATTTTTCTTGTGAATTTCTGGTGTTAGTAGGTACTTTTTAAATCCACAGCAGGTTTTTTTTTTCCTGTTCCAGAGGTTTCTGATACAGGCCAGAGTAAATTTGAGCATTGGACTACAGGCCTGGAGACCAGGGTTCAGTTCCCCATTTGGCCACAGAAACCCACTGGGTGACCTTGGGTGCATCACTCTCCCAGCCTCAGAAAACCCCATAGTAGGTTCACCTTAGGGTTGCCATAAGTCAAAAACAACTTGAAGGCACAGAGCAACAACAACAAAATATCACAAATCTGCATCCATTGCTTTGGTTCTTTCTGCTGTGCTTTTGGGCAGTCCTGCTGATGTCTGAATGGGGTATGAACTTTGACACTGAAGTTTTCCTCTAATCTTCCCTCATTCCATTTCTGCTTACCAGACTGAATGTGTCTTCTTTTAACTTTCTTTCTTTTAGAGTCATAGTGCTAAGCTATAGCATTTTAGCACTAAGACTAATAAAAACTTGTTTTAAAAAATATGAAACAGGGAATGTGGATACTGGGAGATGACCACGGGTGGTGAATGGCGAGTCATGGAAGATGGAAGGAAACCATGCACACACCACAGCTTAAATGTACCTCAAGAGGGAGAGTAAACAGCAATTGAAAAGCTTGGGTTAGAGCTAAATTTTGCTACCACCAGCAATTAAGCCCAGGCTAAAGCTTGGTATATTTAGGGCACAATTGGATGTTGGAGTGGAAACAATGAATTCAAGCTGTGAAACCCTGTAACCAAAAGCCCAATATTTACTGGAACTGTTGGGCAGTCTGCAGTAGCCCACAGGTAGATAATGCCTATGAAAAATTTGGGAAGGCTTGAAAGAAGAAATGCATAACTGGAAACATTTAATTGGAAGATCACTGTATGCTCTTGTTCTGTTTCAGAACACTGTTCTCTTTACTGTCATTTCCAGGCACAGCTCTACGTTTCAATGGACACAGCTACATCTGGTACCACCACCAAGGCAAAAGAGACTGGCAGATGGAATTGCACTTGCAAACCCACCAGCTCCATGCTGTAATGCTCACTACCAATGGAAGCAATAGTGCTGTTCTGCAGGTAGGGGGTTGTTTGAAATACTTTATCCAGATATGCAATTTATGAAAAAACAGCAAGGACAATAAGAATGGTTTTGCCAAAGAGAATAGGGATATATCATATTGGCCATCCAGGAAAAATGCTTTATCACTCCTGAATGACTGCCCTCATTATCTCAGATAATAGTCCATATCTGTGTTTTTCAATCAAGGAAGGCTTGAAATAAATTGCCATGAGCCATGCAACTGCCCTCGATGAAAGAACATGCTCCTCATACCTTGGGTCAAAATAAAACTGGTGTAGGATATTTATACTCAACTCCTTTTAAACCTACTGAGTGGGTTACATGTGTTTATTTATTTAAGCATTTGTTTATCACCTCTTGAGCCACCAAGATGATTCACAGTGGATAAAAATACTCAAAATATTAAATACATAATTTAGAAAACATTTAAAACATTTCAAAGTTTGTCTTTGAAAATAGTTCCAAAACCAGACAATTAAAAACAGTCAGAGCTGACACCCCTAATTTTAAGAGCTAAAGGCCAAGCAAAATAGCATAACCCTATCTGTTTGCTGGAAACCTAGAAGGGATGGAACCAGACTGCCTACCCTAAGGAGAATGTCAGGAAACGGGTGCTGGGCTCAAGTTCTCATCAGAACTATGGTGCTAGGACATGGGATATTTGTGCTGTTTTCCTAATGAGAAATGGCTCTATTTTTTCTCCAAAACTGTTTTCATTTCCACAGGTGGAACATTGAAAACCTGAAGTCTTGTCACAATAGTTCATGTCAAATATTTGGGGATATTTTTAACTGGAAAATAAATCTAATCTAGAAAACTGAAAATAGACATATAAGCAACAACAACAAAACAAGAAAAAATTGTCTAGAGTGTAATCAAAGGTTTAAAATAAAAAGAGCAAGATACATGGAATATTTAACATACAAGAATCTGTTTTTGCTAACTCATGGCTTCTATGCCTTGCATTTAGATTGAGTCTTTTATACACACCAATTTGCTAGTCCCAACTAGTATACCCATTGACTAGTTGCTGAATAGTGATTCAACACTTCCCTAAATCTTGTCAATTCCATGAGTCTACTCTAGTAAGACAAATAATTGGATATAGGCTAGCATTAAAACTAAGCCCAACTCACCCAGGAAGAAATGAGAGTGCTCCTTTCCATAGAGAAAATATGCCTTCTTGTGTTTAAGGGATAATGGTATTACATCATATGATGAAAACTGATTGTAGAAATTATGTTTGTGCGTATGACACAGTAATACTAAGGAAATTTGATGAAATCTATCAGTTTTGGTCTCCATGAAACATTGGTTTACTTATGGGACCAAATGGGACAACTTGATGAAAGAAAAGTGATACAGCAGATGTAGAACTGCATAGCAGACTGTCTGCCTAGGCACCACAACCTCTGGGAATAGTGGAAGTTGAAGAAGCAGCATAGAATGTCACAGCTAAGATGTCTACTATTTGACTACAGCATGAGTGGGAATCATGTGGCTTTCCAGATGTTGTTGGCCTGCAAATTCCAGCATGCCTCACCACTGGCTGTGCAGGTTAGAGCTGCTGAGAGCTGCAGTTCAGTGTCACCTGGAAAGCCACATGATTCCCAATCCAGTTTTAAGGCAGCAAAAATTGCATATTCCAAACTTCTGCTGCAGTAACATGGAGTGGGAATAATAGAAACATATCTAATGCAAGTGTGTTTGTCTATGGACAAAGGACAAAACATACTTATTGTGCTGGCTGCTTTATGCCCAGATTTTGGGCAGAAGAAGCTACAGTGCATAGAGATGCTTTCATGTAGTTTAAAGTGCCAGTTGCATTCCATCTTGGGTAGATGTTGCCTGAACATGGTAGAACATGGCCTATTTGTTTCAAGAAGGAAGTATGGAAATGCACTCTGCCTTCAAAGGGTCTCCAGGTACTTTAATTCTTACAAAATACAGCAACAAGAATACTAATGGGCATTTGCCCACAGGAATATATTATATCTCTATCAACAACCACTGTATTGGTTGCCAATTAGCTTCCAGCCTCAATTTGAAGTTTTGGTAATTATCTTTAAGTCCATAAATGGTTTGGAACTAGGACATTTGAAGGGTTGTACCAGGCTGCCGATTCAAAAGTTCTGTTGGAGAGACTCTTGGCAGGTTCAGACAAAAGACTGCTTGATGGAACAAGGGAGACAGCCTTCAGGGATGTTACTGCACTTTTAAAAATAAAATATTTTTTATCATGTTACTACACTTTTAAAAATAAAATATCTGTCAAGCATTTGACCATTGGGGCTGCTGCACAGCAGAGATGGGCAAAGTGCAGTCAGTCAGCCACATGCAACCCCAAAAAAACTCCTAGTGCAACCCCCTAAGAGCCCCAATCCCCCCCAACCCCTTGTACCCTGAAAAGAAAATTAGTCCTCATAATGGCAAGTTATGCCTTCTAGGACAAATTGTGTTGTTGTTGTGTGCCTTCAAGTTGTTTCCGACTTATGGCAAACCTAAGATGAACCTATCCCAATGTTTTCTGGGGCTGAGAGTATGTGACAGGCCCAAGATCACACAGTGGGTTACCATGGCCAAGCGGTGACTCAGACTGTGGTCTCCAGGATTGTTGTCCAATGCTCAAACTACTACACCATGCTAGCTCATTCTAAGCCAGATATTACCTTCTAAGTTTAGCTTTGCTCCTTCTTGGGCTTTTTTGGAGGGCCAGGTAAAAGAACCTTTTTTTAAAAAAAGAGAAAAAGCTAGAGGTAATTATCCACTGATTTCATGTTTCTTAAAAAGTGCTCTTTTTTTGTTCCCCCTCCCTCAAAGTCTTGGGGGGAAATTTCATTCAGAGAGCATGTCACATCCCCCAAGGCTGTTTTGGGAGCCAAATTTTATTTCAGGGAATGGGGTTTGGGAGAATGAGCGCAGCCTAAGAAGCTTCAGATGAGGGTAACAGTAGCCCAAGACTTTCAAAGGTTGCCTCACCCCTGTTTAATGGGTCATCCCTTATTTTAGTTACTTGTGTTTGCTATGCCTGTCTCTCTTTATTAATAGTTGAAGTATTATTGGTTGTTGGTATTACTGGTTGTTATTGCTATGTTTAAGCAGTTGTGAGCAGCTAGACTGATAGGTGCAAATAATTCAAATAAATACATAGTGGGTGGAAAAATCTGTAGTATGCAAGGGAGGTTCAGGTGACTGCCCAGCTTCAATACATGTGCCTCAAAGCTGTCAAAGAAAGCTGTTCCCTCCTTGCTGTATATTGAGCCCATGTTCAGCTGAAGTACTAGTTTCAACACTGTCACCTCATACAGCACATTCTTTGAAAAACAGCATGTTGCATCCTGCATAAAGTTAGATATACTGAATGACCTGTGATGACATGCTGGGAGAGCAGGCAATCTCAGGATTGCCTGTTACCTGTCCAACGCTTAGCAGCCATTGTGTTACAAAGACAGAAGCACAAAAACTAATTACTGTAAAGCTAGTCAAGTAGGCTGATGCAGTTCCTTTCCATATTTTATTTATTTATGGATTACCATGCAGATGGTTTGCACAATAACTGTGTGTTAAAAATATCTCAGTGTTGCTGCTGCTGTTTGTTTGCCTGGCACGTCTCTTCCGCAGCCCCCGTGCTTTGTCATTTTGACTGTAGCATCTTGTCAGTAGCAGCAACTATTCTTGAACATAGGGTGGAACGCTCAGAATTGCTCAGCCCTCATCCAGTTCTCACACTGAAACCATTGGGAAGGCTTTTGTTATCATGGGGACAAAGAAATTAGTGAACTGCTTAGCACTTTTGGAAAACCGTCACTAAAAGGCATTCAAAGGTCTGGCTCTGAGTGGCCTCTCCTCAAAAGGAGGCCCAGTCAGTATATTTTAATTAACTCCTCGTTAGTTTTTTGTATTTTCATACACTGAATATTTATTAGCAGTTGTTTATATTTTAAAATAAATTTATTTTGTGTAATTTAGTGCCTTTAATACTGGAAGACACCTATCTATCTATCTATCTATCTATCTATCTATCTATTAGTTATATTTCTAGCTCACCTTTCCTACAGGGAGTTCAAGGTTGTTCAAATAGCTCTCCTTCTCCCCAACTTATTTTCACAACAACCCTGTGAGGTAGATTGGACTACGGAAGAATGACTGTTTTAGTGTCACCAAGTGAGTTTCATTCCTCACTGGGAACTTGAACTGTCCTCCTTCAGCACTCTGGCCTCAATACACCACAGTGTCCCTTTTAGTTATTAAATATTACAAAACATAAGCCAACAACCAGAAGTGTTTTTCAGTATACAAAATCAGCAGAATTTAAACTTTTCTCTTCTCCCCCTCCCCTTCAGTCCTCTCTATGATACCAAAAACTTGGTAAGAGAATTTTCCAGTAATTCTATAATAAGGTTTGGGCAGGATGATGCACAGGATGTTTGGTCCTGACCATAGTTTTCTTTTCTTTTTTTAATATATATACAACAATATGTATACAATATAGTTGTCAACAATATAAACAGGAGCTTGAGAGAACCCTTGTTGTGAAAGTCTCACTGGCTGCCTGCTGACATGAGCATGATACGTGTCTTTGTTGTTATTTGCAGTCAAGTTGACTTCTGATGAACCTATGAATGGGAGACCCCCAAGAGCCCTGGTCATCAGTTGTTCCGCTCAGGTTTTGCAAATTCTGGGCTGTGTCTTCTTTGATTGAGTCTATCCCCCTATAATATAGTCTTCTTCTTTTCCTACTGACTTCCACTTTACCAAGCATTATTGTCTTTTCCAGATAATCACATCATCTCATGGCATGTCCAAAGTACAGTAGCCTCAGTTTAGTCATCTTCACTTCTCGTGAGAATTCAGGCCTAATTTGCTCTAGGAACCATTCATTTGTCTTTTTAACAGTCTGTGGTATCTGTAGTACTTTTTTTCAGCACCACATTTCAAATGTGTTGATTTTCTTTTTGTTGGCTTTCTTTGTTGTCCAACTTTCACACCCATACAGAGAAATCAAAAGTACCTGGGCATGGATGATTCCAACTTTGGTATCTACTACTGTTACAGAAGTCAGAGATAGAAACCCACGGAAAATGGAAAAACGTTTATTAAGCCGGCTGGTGTCGGTGGAATAGCTTCCAAAGACCGAGAGCCCCGCCCCCACATGTTTACAACAATTTATACATTTTACAGTGCAGGGTCATCACATGTTCAAGAGAGGACACAGTTGTGGTGTACAAAGCTGATTCGTTTCTCTTCACTACAATAGACCATTCTTTTAGCTGTACTAAAAAGTAGCAATGTAGCAAGATACAGTAGCTGGCAACAGACCTAACATCTCATTCCCAGAAATTCACTTTCCCTCTCCCTTACACTACTCTCAGTTTAAAAATTCAAAAACCTTTTACTAAGCAGCTGCCAAGTCCCAAACTGGAGGCTAACTGTACTGGGACCTTGAACTTTATGCTATTCTCTGGCTTCCAAATCAAGGAAAACATCCTCTTTTCTTCACAGGAGGATGAGGCAGTTATGACTTAGACTAGGAGAACCCCAGTCAAAAAGGCTGAGGTCAAATCCACTGTATTTATTGGTAAAAAAAACATGGTCTGACAAGCAATGAAGACTTGAAATTATGGCCTTAATCCAAATGTTAGGCCCTTTCCGCATCTTACCTTTTCGCGGAGGTGGGGGTGGCATTCGCACGAGCAGCCTCTTGCGCGAGGTGCTCACTTCGTTTCTCCTTCCTTACCACAGCTGGCTTGCCAGTCGCACGAGCGCCCTGCCCCTTCCTACCGCAGCGCAACCTGGGAATTGCAGGCTAGCGCTGAGGCAGGAAGCGCGACCGGCCCAGCTCCTGACATACTGCAGCGCAGGTAAGTGCACGCGGGCCCTGGGAGCCTTGCACAACTGCGCACCATTTTTGGCTTGAAGCCGAAAATGAAAAGGTGCGTGCGCGGTTCACAGTAGGCTCGTGAGCTTTGCGTAAATGGGAGTGCGTCGTACAGACCGCCACTCCCATTTACGCGATGCTCAAGGGGCCCTCTCGCAAAAGAAACTGCAGGCGAAAAGGGCCTAGTCTTACCAAGAATTAGGCCTGTTGAATTCATGAAACGAATGGGTTTACCACTGTTGGGACTTACAACTGGATTTAGGTCTGTGCTTTAATTAGTGGAAATGTTTTTTCAAGGTCATCTTGTATGCCATACTCTCTAATAAACAATCCATATGAATGCTGACAGTTCAGGAAGAGGGAGAAGGAGACCAAGTCAAGCTTGGGCTTGTGAGCCTCTTAAGTTTATGTTTCCCTTGATGAGTTTCATCACTCAAAACTTCTTGCCAGGAGCAGGAACATCTTAATCTGATATCCTCACCTTCTTTTGGCTGTACTTCTGGAATCTATGCAGAATTCAAAGGTGTACACACCACTTCTCCCTTGGCAACATAGGAAGAACATAGCCCTCCAGATACAGTTTTCTTCTCATTCTCAGCCCCCTCACTGCCTCACTGATTTTCATGCAACTTGATGGAGAAATGATAACTTTTAACCAGTTTATCTCAGAATGGTTGTATTGCATTCCCCATTAAGGCAGTTCAGTCTTCCGTACATTAATTGAACGATGTAGCCACTGGAAGTTTGGGTGAGGGAACTAACCTCCAAAAAAACTGCTTTGCAAGTAAATGAAATACATTTACTAGCAAAATAAATTCATTGTAAATTACCTTTGATCTCTCTGGCTCATTTGTTTTGGCTTGTTTTATTATTTGTATTGCTTGATTTATTTATGCCCAGCCTTTTGCCCAGCCCATTTGAATATTTTAGTGCACAAAGCAGCAAAAGCTAAGCACATTTAAATCCTACTGATTTCGATCAGAGAAAGAAGCATTCTGCCCCGCTGACGATATTTAACAGTGCTGAACTTTGGCTGAATTGCACCCTTAATATGTGCGTGTGTGCACATGCATGTGTGTGTTTAATTTCACTTCTGAAAATGGAATGACAATATCTTGTAAAGCAGGTTTCATCAGTGGCTACACAGTACATAACTAGATTGCTATGCTTCATTAATTTTATCCCACTTTATTAGTTAAACTGCTTCATGTGGCATACAAATCATACAATATATTTTTTAAAGTTTTAAAAATCTGTAGAACTGAAATATTCATAGAAAACCAACAGCAAAAGGAGACTTCAGCTCATACTTGCTTAACCAAAAAAGTTACTGAAGGCTGCTCCAAACAGGACAAACATATCAAGAAGTTGCAGTATTTGTTGCTGTGGCTCTCAAGATATATTTTTTTTAAAGTATGGGTGTGTATGTGCCTTCAAGTTACCTATCAACTTATAGTGACCCCATGAATTTCATCAGGTTTTCTTGGGCAAGGAATATTCAGAGGTGGTTTTGCTAGTTTCTTCTTCTGAAAAAAAGCCTACAGCACCTGGGATTCATTGGTGGTCTCCCCTGTAAGTACTAACCAGGGCTGAATGCTGCTTAGCTTCCAAGATCAGACAGAATCTGGCATCTTTAGGGTATTTAGGCCCTATCCTAATTATATTTCTGTTGTCCTGGAGTATTCTCCAGCAATTCCTAGCAATAGTTGCAACATTTTATTTCCACACTCAGAGTGTTTTTTTTTAATTCTGAAACCTATTGGAACAATATGTTCTCTTCTTTTTCTTTTCTTTTCTTTTTTTGCAAACATTTTTAAAGCTATAGTGCTATAGTGCACCAAAACTATGGCACGTTAACTCTTTTAAAAAAAAAATTCAGAGAGGAGAATATTTGACCTTCAGATCATAGGAAAACCTCACAAAGTCATGAACCGTTGTTGTTTTTTTAACTTTGAAGAGCCCCAGTGCAGATTCAAGAAATTATTACAAAGAGCACCCCCAAAATGGAATGAGTGGATAAGGAGGCAGCAACAACTGGCAAAACCCAAGAACTTTTGCCTTATAAGACTACTGTGAGAATTCACACTTCTTTAAACCAATTTGGAAGAGCTGCTGTTTAACCAAAAGGGCCAATAAAAATCCCTTTTGCAAAACAGCAGACTCCAAGAAGTCTTCCTTTAAATATGAGGAAGAGGAGGTCTTACATTTGCTTGGTCAAACTCTGCAAAGTGGGAATTAATCTTTATTAGGGAAAGTATTCTAAAGAAGTAGGAATTCCAACAGTGATCACTCTCCAAAAGAACAAACACAGTAGGTCAGTGGGCATATACAGGAGGCAAAAACCAGTGCTAGATCAGCACAAGTTTTGCCTGCTAAAGTGTCTGGTTCATCCTTTGGAATCTTCATTTTGCAGGATTTGGTAACAATCGATGGGAAGGGCCTCTGGATATGAAGGGTGTGTAAAGTATAAAAGGACACTGGTAGAGAAAATAGAACTGGGCTTGGTGGACAGACTCATTCTGGTGTGTTTCTTGTGTTCATATATCTTGTGTACTTATATGTTGATAAACCTTCAGTTAAGCACAGAAGCCAGGACAGTTAGCACAGGATTGGTCATAGGAGTCTATTTTGTTCATATTCCATTAAAGTATGGGTGGGGAAACTGCAGCCTATTGGCCATATAGATACCCCATATTTCAAGAGATGAAAACCCATAGACCTCTCAAAATTCCCTTCACCTATCCCCATTTAATTTTTTGAGGGGGTTACTTTTTGCCTAGAAATCCCCCAAACCACTGCAGTCGATGCAGTTACAATGAAGAAGGATGAAAGAGTGAATTTGAGCAGGAAGGAGCTAACAGCATACCAAGTATGACTGCTGCTTTTCTCTGTAAAGCCCCTGAACCCTGAAAAGTTACACATGATGAGGTCCTCCTGCCTGATAAGTAGGGGGAAGAGAGTGGGCAGAGGGAAGGGTTGAGCAAGCCCTAGAGTTAACGGGAGAAAATGAGGTCACTCTGGGAGAAAGGCAGCATATAAATGCAATAAATAAATAAATATCTGCAAGGAAAAGAGGAGCTGGAATGAGAAAGAGTTCCAGGGTGGCTGGAAGGAAAGATCCTTGAGTTGGTGAATGAGGGAATGGAAAGAGTACCTCTGTAGGTAATGAAGGCCTAAAAGCACTATGGGAGCTCCATGGGAGTAAGAAAGCATATTGAAAGGTAGCTGGATGAGGGGACAAGAAGACTGCCTAGGTGAAAAGTTGGTTGGATAAGGCAGGGAAAGAATGCCTGTCTGGCTGAGAGGGAAAGAGCACCAGCTGATATACAGAGACTAAGCAATTGTTAAAGCGTACACAGATTGATACTTCAGCAGGTATTTTCAATTCATGAACAGGACTGGCTCAAGAAATATCACTATTTGATCCATACAATCCAAATGGCACACATGTCTTCCACTCACTAACACAGGACACAGTGTCCTTGTCTCCTGTGCCCTTGCTGTTGGGAAGAATGTGAACCCTGGTAGTGCTGAGCTCTGGTGTACCTCCCACTGATATACTCAGGAGATATCTGCATCAGTTGTGCTCTGCAGGTCATATCTCTCCATGTCCCAGTCTGTCACTTGATTAGGTCCATAATTAAGATCTTTTAAAAACACGTCACTTGTTTGAATGTCCACATAACAGTGAAACAAATCATTTGAAATGAAAATGTGTGATATAGGCAAAGTTAGATGGTCCTAAATCCAAGTTAAATCTGTTGAATTTAAATGCACAGATGATACTCAAACTAGTTGGTTTGACTGAGGCTTAGTTGCACTGAAATCCTGTTGAAATCAGGGTGCATCCAGCCCTATTAAAAAGATCAGAAAGTCCCACCATATTCATTCCAATTTTATTTTGGAGATCCATACAATTTTTTGTTTATCCCGGAATATTATGTCAACTCCCAGAAAATTTTATTTTATACCAGCTCCTGAAGATGGTTTATTTTAAACCCAGTATAAAATTAGAAAGAATAGGGACAAATCTGGGACTTTTCAATCAGTCTGGATCTCACCTTAGTTCAAAAAGTCCTGACATGAGACCCATTGAGCTAAATCCAGCTTTGTGTGATTTAGTCTCATTTTTGCTGCATTGACTCCACTATACTTACAGTCCATTACAAGAAACATTTCCAGTTTGTTAATTGTGATGAACTGTTTCTTAACTATCAATAAAATATATAACAAATTTTAAGGGCCTCCATTTTCTTGGCCATTTGGAGAAAATAATCCCTTGAGCACTTAAAAGGTCCCAACTACCATAAACCCACAGAATTTGAAATTGTTACACTCATGTAAATCCCACTGGTTCAATGGGTCTGTTCTAGCTGGAACTAGCTATTGGATTTAGCCCTGGAGATTGATGCTCAGGCTTGCTCCTTCTTTCTTTCTTTCTTTCTTTCTTTCTTTCTTTCTTTCTTTCTTTCTTTCTTTCTTTCTTTCCTTCCTCCCTCCCTCCCTCCCTCCCTCCCTCCCTCCCTTCTTTTTTGGAAGACAGATAGATGGAACATTGTTTAAAATTTTGGCTGTTTGAGTATTTGCTTGTTTGTTTTTTGCAGCTTGTTAATGGAATACCTCACCTGGGGTACAGATGTCGGAGTGGTTTTGTTGGGAATCTTTCATCCAGCCATTTTGTCAGTGATAGAGCCTGGCACTCGGTTCTTCTGGAAGTGAAGAGCCATTCCATCCATTTGCTTGTGGACAGCTCAGCAAATGCCTCTCTCCAGCTGCCAGAGGCCTGTAGCGTTTTCCATTCTAGAAGAGATCTGCTCATTGGGGGATTTGTGCAGCATCATCAGGCTCAGAGGGTCACCAGTGGGTTCAAAGGCTGCTTGGATGCCATTACAGTGGATGGAAGAGACTTAGTGGCCCTGCCAAAGGAGAAGAGGTCCAGAGGGGTAGTTGAAGAGGCAGGTGTTAGGCAGTGCTGCCCTCACACTGGTACTTGCAGAAGCAACCCCTGCCTCAATGAGGGACTCTGTACTGAGATGCAAAATGGAGGTAAGTGATGGGTTGTTAACCCAGTTACCACAATACAAAGAGTTCGGGAGAGGGGTTAGCATTAGTGAAATTTAGTCTCATTCAAAGAAACAGCAGGAAATCATAGGCTGCCATCCTGCATGGCTCAGCATGATGGAGTAGGCCTATACTAATCTAAACCAGAGTACTTGTTTTGCATCTGGTTATGGGGACATAGCTAGATGCTTCTGCGATCCAGATGCTCATCATGTACTGCCCATCACAAAACACAAAATGACTGTGTGTGGGGGGAGCTTTGGGGGTAGATATTTGAGTGCTGTGGATGAGGAACAGAATACCAACCCCAACAGCACTACAAAAGCTTACACATGCAGATGTCCCTAATACCATGATAGCCGTGATGCTCCTAGAGAGGAATATCCTTGGTTGCATAATATCACCTACCTACTAAATAGCATTTCTGCCTCATTTCCCTCTTGCCAAGGAGTTACTCTGATTTTGTGAGGGGAAAAAGGTTATTTAGACCTAAAACAGGGCCAAGGGTATAGAAATACTCTTTCAATGACCAGTTTGTACCCTTCAGGGGACTTGGGGAGGAAATAGCAATTTTCAGACCAAAATTTGGGTGGGTGGGTGGGTGGGTGGGATGGGAACTGAGGGGTCTACAGAAGGCTCTAGGGGCTCTTGGTGGGTCACACAATTTTCATCCCTGGTCTAACACTAGCCTCTTCCACCTCCCATTTAATTTAAAGAGACAACATTAGAAAAATGGAGTGTGGAAAATGCAGAATTTGGTATGTGCTGACAAATGGAACAGAGCGTGCAAATATTTCTGCCTGGGGCCAAAGAACATCTGGATAACAGGGATGTTTTGGCCAGATGGAAGGAACAGGGAGATATGTTTTGGCTGGTGATATTTTGGAGGATAATGTAGATATTTGGGCAGGCAGGATGCAGAAAAGGCATCCATTCAGATCATAGCCTAAAAGGCCTTTTAAGGAGTTAACAGCTGTCCCCTTTCCCTAGCAATAAGTAAGTACGTGTGCTGGCCTATTGCACAAGGCATTTGGCTCTCCAGCCACATCTGGCCCCCTCCGACCATTAATTTCTGGGCCAATGACTCCAATAGCAGCCCCAGAAATTCTGATGTAATATTCCTGTCTACAATCTTAAATCAACCAGCTTCATTTCTAAGCAATTTCTTCTACTTCTGGGCTTAGAGAAAAGACAAATCGGACCAATTCAGTTTGTAGCACATAGTCATAATAAATAACAGGCTTTTGCCAAGAATGTTTTGCAAACTAGGGCTTTCCAGATGTATTGATTTGCAATTTGCATCATCCCAAGAGAACATTGCCAATTGTCATGTTTCCTGGGGGTGATGGGAACTGGAGTTTGAACCATCTGAAGCACACCAGGCCAGGGAGGCTGGTTTATACTCTCCTGCTGGCATCCCTGTCAGTGGGGTATATTCCTGCCTGACATCCATGAGTGCAGTAGTACTGAGTTTTTGTGTGAGATACTCCTTGGCTTGCAGTGCCCTTTTCTTGCCTTGTTTGGGGCTTAGGATCAATGGATCTGCAATGGTGATGTCACCTGTTACCACACACTGACATCAGAGGTGCACTGAGATACTCTTTGAGTCACCGTCTGTAGATGTGTGCACCTTTGTTACTTCCATCTGAAGCCTGCTGCTGAGTGGCATGCCCTGGCAAATGAGCAGCTAGCAAAAGGCAGAGAACACAATTCTTCTTTTCACCTGGCACCAAAGAGGTATCAGCAAAGAGGTATCAGCAAGGCTACCTCAAGATATTTTGCTGCCTGAAACAAAGGACAAAATGGTGCCCCATCATCACCAGCACCATTCCCTGTACAGAAGGTGACTGGGCTGGCAGTCAAATCCTCCACTGCACCTGGGGGCATTAGATGAGTTAGAGATACAGGACAGGCTCTGTCAAACATGCCGTTTTGTCCTTCAAGAGAAGGGAAGGGATAGGAGCTCAAGAGGAAGAGCTGGGGGGGCTATCACTTTCCTCTCTCCTACTTCTCCTGCTTGGGGGGCTGCCTCATTCTGACTAATGGTAGCATTAGTCCTGGCAGCCCAGCACTTTTTGTTCCGTCCTGCTTGTTGCATGATAAGATTCACAGAGACAGAGAGGGTGTACAAGCTCACAACCTCCCAGATTTCCACCCACATAAGTGGCACTTAGTGAAAATTTAGTTTGCAGCGTGGGTAGCAGACACTGTCTGAGACTATGCAAAAATCCACACATATACCGGGATAAACTTGGAGGGGACAAGCAGAATGTTGTAGAGTGTGAGTAACCTCCTGGAACACCCTTTAGGTTAGTATCTGAATATAAACCAAGTATGTTTTAGTTAGCTCTATTAAGAAAACAATGGTGCTTCATGAAGGAGCAGGAAAATTGCCTTAGAGGAGACAGCTGAAAGGGTGAGTGGTTTTCAAGCTCCACAAAATAAAGAGCAGTAAGGAATAATGTGTGTCTTTTGTTGGAATGATGTCACATGCACTGTCCAATAGTTGCTGTGACACTAGTGTAATTACGGTTCACACAGTGCTAGTTACTGAAAGAGTTTGAGTGCTGGAGGAAACATATGTTCTTCTTTGTGGTCTCTGTGACTCACGCAAAATGGGTGTCTGCACCTGCACAGTACCTGTAGGCCTAAGATTTTGGCGGGAACCCCACCCTCTTCCCCTGAGGGTATATAATGCACCCTGTTGTCTTCATTCTTAGTTCCTTTTTTTCTGCCGCATTCGCCGCTTTGGAGCTTTCCGGTTAGCATATTCTTTTGCCTACACCAGCATTGACCTCTTTCTCTATTCGACATTGCTTTGGTTCTTCCCTCGCTCAGTTTGTTTATGGCATCAACGGTGTCCTTCAAACTCTGACAATCATGTAATGCTAAAATGCCTGACTGTGACAGGCACACCAAGTGCCTTTGCTGCCTTGGAGAGACCCACAACGTGAGCTCCTGTGTTCATTGTCAGACTTTCCTTGCTCAAATGAGATAAAACAGAGAGGCTCAGCTTTGTGTCATCTTCTATGTGCAGGCTCTGAAGCCACCTTCAACTCCATCTGCTTCGGCCGCCTCGGAGAACATCTCTTGGAGAATGGCAACGATGGAACCATTGAAGAAGTCGGCTCATCGTTCTTCCTCGAAGCCCTGCTCAACCTCGAAGGCAGCACACCATGATCATCCATCCTCGGTCACGACACCAACCCACTCCGATCATCCTTCGGTATCAGCTTCCTTCACATCCAGACCATCAACATCGATTAGGCCCTCCCTACCACTGCCAATTACACCAGGCCTTTCTATCGGTAAGGCCTCGGCTCAACAACAAAGGAGGAAGAACAAAGAAAAATCCTCACAGAAGAGAATTGAGCCTTTAACAGTGGTTACCATCTCCAAGACCAATTCTGCGCTCCCTTCTGAATCACCTCAGAGGCAGTCACCCCTCCAGGGTCCCATACTCAAGTCTTGACCTCCTTCACAGTCTCCATCAGTCCACTCCCATGTCTCTGACAGAGATATAGTGGACCCAACCCCCACCAGGGATCGCTATCAGGACCCCATTGAGGATACTCAGCCTGAGACAACACTTCCTCCTCTACCATCCCAGGACAATCTACCTGTTCCACCCCGCCACCTGGAGCTCTCTAAGTCTCCAACCTGTTCTCGGTCTCAAAGGCGTCCCTCTTGCTCTTCCTTGAGATCAACTCCAGATCAACACCGCTAACACCGCGGGGATTCTCATCAACATCAATCTCAAACACCCTCCTCCGACCAATCTCACTATTCTCGGTACCGGAAATGCACGCAATATGACCACCACCTT
The DNA here is from genome assembly GCA_948472985.1 of Iguana delicatissima. NCBI lineage: Eukaryota > Metazoa > Chordata > Lepidosauria > Squamata > Iguanidae > Iguana > Iguana delicatissima. Next base: position 73,728 of record CAOKZL010001990.1, on the reverse strand, counting down.
CGTCGGTACCGTACTTACCTCTATTACTCTCCACCAGAGTACTCTGAGGACTTTTCATTGGAGGAGATTTACATTCCCCATCGCCACCATAGAGGCCACAGATGCTATGACAAGGTACCATTTCATCGGCATCCTAGATCTCCCACTCCAACTGGTGCTCAACCATCTCCTCCCCTTAAGAGAACTCAGCTACAACCGGAGTCTAACCCACCCACTGATAACCGTCCACCTTCAGCCTCTGTGATGACAACTGACAGACCTTCTCCTGTAGTTCTTCGTGAGTCCAGGGAACCCACCCCAGAGCTCCGTGCCCCTCGGTCTCTATCCAGGTCCTCTTCTACCTCCTCTGACTCAGCCAGCCAGCCACCAGACAAGCCTCCTTAGATGTTGGTCTCCCAAGGGGAACCCATCTCTCCATCCAATGATGTCATGGCCAAGGACCTGGGCTTCCAAACCAAGGACTCTAAAGAAACCATCGATGACCCAGTTTACCATCAACCTCAGGAAAACGCTCCATCTCTGGCAGCAATTCCATTATTACCGTATCTCCTCCATGTTTTCAAGAAACCGTGGTTATCTCCCACCTCCACCCCTGCTATATCAAAAAAGTTGGAGTCATTCTATAAGGTCATCAACTCCAACAAGACCTGGCTCCAAACTCAACCCAAAGCAAACTCCATTATCGTAGAAGCAGCCCAAGCAAAGACCTCACAGTCTCTTCACCTCATGCCACCCGACAAGGAGGGCAGGAGGCTGGACGCGATAAGTTGGAAAAACTATTCCAATGCCACTCTCATATTCAAAATGTCAAACTATGCAGCTTGGATGGCGGCCTACGATCAATGGCTATGGGAGAAAATTAGGGTCTTTGTCAACAGACTTCCCAACGAAGAAAGACACATGGCAGATGCCTTCATCATCAGGGCCCACCGTCTCACTAACTAGCAAATAACGACAGCGAGATATATAATAGACTGTGCCTCAAAGACCTTCACCTCCTCCATAACTCTTCACCGCCACTCTTGGCTTTGATCCTCCAGCCTTTCACCATCCTGCCAGGCACTGGTTGAGGACCTGCCCTTTGACTCTGCAGGCCTCTTCCACGAGGCTACTGATGACAAGCTGGAGCACACGCACAAGATGCGATCATCAGTAAGAAAGTACAGTATGCAACCTACTCATCAATCATCTCACTACCATTACCGTCACTACCGACTGGTCTCTCAACCATATGCCTCACAGCAACGTTCGCAGCCAGCCTGCACCCAGGCCCCTCATCGCCTTCCTACATGTCCTCAAAAAACCACCTATAGGAAAAAGTTTGACACAGCCAAATACTGAGTTTGATGCCTTGTAGGACAACCCCCTCCTTACAGACACCACTGCCTCAGAATCGCCCACCTCAGCTTGCTCTCCCTCTGCGGACACCATTGAACACCTGCCATCTGCACTCCTCTCCTGCCATCTTCCAGACCCATATTTTGGGTCCATTCTTGGAGACCACTTTCACACCTGGTCCTCCATCACCACGGACTCTGGGGTTCTGGATATCATCAACAATGGCTACATGATCAAGTTCTCCTCGATCTCTTCTATGGGCTTGATCCGAAGCACTCCACCATCAGCCGCTCTTCTGAAGGAAATCTCCACACTTCAAGCAAAGGGCACAATAGAGCCAATTCCATGCTCAGCTCTAAAGACCAGCTTCTCCTCCAGATATTTCCTGGTGTCCAAAAAGGACAAAGGTGTTCAACCCATCCCGGACCTTTGCAGTATAAATCATTACGTCAAACCTTGCAAGTTCAGGATGGTGTACCTGAAATCCATCCTTCCCCTTCTCCAACAAGGGGATTGGTTCACCACCCTGGACCTCAGGGATGCCTACTTTCATATAGCCATTCGTCGGGACCACAGGCAGTTTCTCGCCTTTGTGATTGGCCATCGACCCTTCAGGTTCCGAGTGCTTCCCTTCAGCCTCAGTACAGCCCCCAGAGTGTTCACCATATGCATGGCAGTGGTTGCAGCCGCGCTCAGACAATGCGAGGTCATCCTCTTCCCATATATTGATGTCTGGCTGATCGTCTTCCACTCCCAAAACAGGTTGCGGAGGGACCTAGAAGTAACTTGCCAACTCCACAACCTAGGTCTTACCATCAACATCACTAAGTCTCACCTCCACCTGACCTGCCATATAAAGTTCATTGGAGCAATCCTAGATTCCACATCTCAGCTGGCTTTCCCTCCACTGGAGCACCTATATTGGATTTCCACGGCGGTATCCCTGTTACAGCAGAATCACCGTATGACTGTCCATGCCATACAGCTCCTGTTAGGTCTGATGGCCTCAACCACATTGTGATTCCCCTCACATGAGACCTTTACAAAGTTGGTTCCTCTGCATCTTCGATGCTCTCATCGACAATCCCCATCAACGCCTCTCAGTACCAAGACATCTCCTCTGCTCCCTTTCGTGGTGGAAGGACCCTTGCAACATTCAGACAGGCATGCCTTCCACCTCCTGTAGCCCTTGGTATCCATCACAACCTATGCCTCCCTCGACAGCTGGGGAACCCACTGTCGTCATCTCTCAGTGTGGGGCAACAAATTAAAGTCCTCCAAAAGCCTCCACATCAATGCCCTTGAGATGCTAGCTGTTCTCAAAGCCATCAAGGCCTTCGAAGATGTAGTCTCGGATCGCACAATACAGATCCTAACAGACAACACCACAGTAACATACTGTATAAACAAGCAAGGAGGTACCCGATCACGAACACTCCTCTACCTAACCCTCCAACTCGGCAGTGGTGTCTCCCTCGATGGATTCTTCTGAGAGCTATCCACCTTCCCACATGGTAGCAGATCACCTCAGTTGAACACTGCTGGTCTTCCACGAGTGGAAGCTCAACAAGTCAGTACTCCAAGATGTGTTTGCCTCATGGACAACACCCCTCATCGACCTCTTCATGTCTCCAGTGAACAAACAGTGTCCCCTCTTCTGCTTGAGAACTCTAGCAGATGGGGAATCCCTGGGTGATGCCTTCCTCTACTACTGGGCAAAAACAACAGTATACATCTTTCCCCTGTTCCCTCTGATCACCCAGGTCATCAAGAAGATCCATCACGATGGAGCCTCTGCAATCATGATCACTCCTTGGTGGCCGCACCAGCCCTGGTTCACCCCACTTCTTCTCCTCTCAAGATCTCAGTATCAGAGGTTGCCACCCAAACTGGACCTGTTGACCGTCAACAACGGCAGAATCCGTCACCCAGAGATCAACAATCTCAGACTCATGGCATGGAACCTCCTTCGGTAGCGACCCTCCTGAACTCTGTCCATCAGGTCCTCAACGCTGCATTAAAGCCTTCCACGCTTCATTCGTACTCATACAGGTTTTCAAAGTTCACCGCCTCTCTCCAACATCGAGGCCTCAGTATCGACTCCTTTGATACCGTACACCTCCTAGAGTTTCTCTCCTCTCTGGCGGATAAAGGACTTTCCCTCCCTCAATCTGCTAGTACTCCTCTGCCATTTCCTCTCATCTTCAGCGCCTTGAGAAACCCTCTTGTTTCCAGGAACCCTTAGTTCATGATTATCTTAGGGGGTACAAACACCTCCATCCTCCGGTTCTTCCACCTGTTCCAGCCTGGAACTTGCTTTTGGTTCTTTCACCATTTTCCAAGAGACCTTTCAAACCCATGGCGACATGTGACCTCAGACTCCTTTCCTGGAAGATAGCCTTCATTGTAGCTATCTCCTCAGCCAGAAGGGCCTCTGAACTCTGTGCTCTTAAGAGTCGACAGGCCGTACTTTCACTTTCACCAGGATAAGGTGGTTCTCCGACAGGACATCACCTTCCTCCCAAAGGTGGTTTCAGCCTTTCACCTCAACCAGGACATCATCCTCCCTGCCTTTTTTTGGAACCCCTCTAGGGATCTGGAATGGACTCTTCATTCTTTGGATGTCAGGAGAGCCTTGGCCTTTTACACCCAAAGAACTTCAGAGCATAGAAAATCCAAGAGACGATTTCTCTATTATTCTTCCTCAAAAAAGGGACTTCCAGTGTCCTCTCAGAAACTTTCCAAGTGGGTGGCTTCTACCATTAGACTGGCAAATGAACTGGTGGAGAAGGACGCTCCCCACAGATACGAAGCCACACCACTAGGGCTCTCGCTGCCTCTGCTGCCTTCTTGAAAGGTGTTCCCCTTCGTGACATTTGTAAGGCAGCTATCTGGTTACAGCCAACAACTTACATTTCCCACTATCACGTTGACCAGAGATCTGCTAGTGATGCTGTTTCTGGTAGGGCAGTGTTATTCTTTGCCGTCCAGTGAGGATTCTAGAATACTAAACAGTAAATTTTCTGTTCTACATTGCACATACCAGTTGTATTTCTCGAATTAAATACCACAATTTCAACTAGATCTTGGTTCATTTTGGTGGGCTTTTGGTGGCTGCCATTCCTATGATTGCTTGACACTCCACCTCCTTTATATCAGCCTGCTAATCTCCCATTTTATGTGAGTCACAGAGACCACAAAGAAGATGGTCATCTGTGAACTCACACAACCCCACCCTACCTCCCTCTGTGCATGTCCTGCCTTCCTTATACCAAGACTGCTGCGGCGGTCAAGGAACTAAGGATGAAGCTGGCAGGGGGCATTATATACACTCAGGGGAAGGGGAAGGGGTTCCTGCCAAAATCTTAGGCCTAGAGCTCTGGAAACTTCCGCAGTTGGTACTGTGCAGGCGCAGACACCCATTTTGTGTGCGTTCACAGATGACCACTCAAAGAACTCCGGTTACAGGTAGGCAACCTGTCCTTCCTCCACTGCTCAACTTTGATTTTATTGCATAGAGAAAGAGACCATCCTGGGAAAGCATGGCTAAAAGGGAACAGGCTGTTTGTAGAATTTGCAGCAACAAATGAATAATGATGTACTTTCTGTCCCAGAAAACATTGTCATCTAAAGTACATCCTCGCTTCACATTTTTAAAAGCTGTTTTTAAAACTGTTTCAACTCCTCCCTTTTTCCCCCACACTAGGTTATTCTTGCATCTGCCCTCTACCATTTTCTGGTGACCACTGTGAAGTGACTGACAGCCCTTGTGAAAGCAAGCCCTGTTTAAATGGTGGGACTTGTGCCCTCTCTGAGAAAGGTGGCTATACCTGCCATTGCCCTGAGTGGTACTGGGGAGAAAGGTAAGAAGGCCTCTTAAATGTTGCTTCCTCCTCAAGGCTACTAGTTTGAAGGACAGGAGAAGTCCTGAACACGTACATGCTCATCCCTCCAAAAGTAGTCCAGTGCCAAGGTATTGTGTATCTGTGAATGGTACATCATAATGCTTTTAATACAAATATTGCAAACAGCTTTCACTTTAACTTCTGGAAATTGTACTTCCCAAAGGGAAATTTTCCATCATCTGGGTTTAACTCTGTTGACTATTCACAACAGAAAAAGCCCCATTTGATTACACTTGAAAATAATGTGTGTGGATTTTTTTTTCTCCTGGAGAGCAATCTGGCTTGAGAACAATGAAAATGGAAATAACTATTACATAGCTGTCAGAAAAATCCCACTGTGCGGAAAATATACACGTGGTCAGCAGGGGGTGCTACTGCCCCAACACATCAAGTCATTTTTTAGGTAATAGGATACATTCCTATCTTCTATCAGAAGGAAAGTTAGTGGTGAAGACTGAAATGGGAGAAACTGATCCCCTCCCCAAAGAAGCCCTATAGAATTGTTGTTAGGATGACAAGGAGAAGGAGGGCCTTCCCAGAACTAGCATTCCAAGAGATTTAAATTCATAGTATCTTATTCCAGTGGTCTTAACTTTTTCTTTACCAGGGACCCCCCGTAAATGCAGTTTGTTGCCAGGGACCCACAAGATTTAAGATTTAAATATTTAAATTTAGATTTATTTATTTATTAATTAAAGGATTCTGAAGACTAGGATTCAAATTCCCAGTCAAACACTTGATAACCTTGAGCACGCCACATTTTCTCAGCCTCAGAGGAAAGCAAAAGCAAACATCCTCTGAACAAAACTTGCCAAAAAAAAAACATGGTAAGTTTACCATAGGGTTGTCATAAATCAGAAGTGACTTGAAGGTAGACAATAACAAAATGCCATAGATGGGGGAGACCATTTTTAGCCGTCATGTCTTTCCACTTTGAAAACTGGCATATGGCGATCCTAAGGCAAACCTATCATGGGAGTTTCCTTGGCAAGATTTGTTGCAAGGTTTCTTGCCTCTGAGGCTGAGAGAATGTGACTTGCCTGAGGTCATCCAGTGGGTTTCTATTGGTGAGTGGTGATTCAAACCCCTGGCCTCCAGAGTCATGCCTTCCTGCCACTGTGTCCCTTTCATCAGGGAAGTGGTAGCAGGGGATGTGGGCACAGAGGGACACAGAGGCAGACATGTATGCGCACCCAAACTGGTCCCTCATTTGCAAACAACTAAGCAGTTTTGGCACCAGTACCCTCCTGCCACATCTGTGTTGCTGCCACTGCTGGTGGTGTCCTGCAGCTGGGCTTTGTGGTCCCCTTATGAGGGCTCTGTGGACCCCTGGGGGTCCCCAGACCCCAGATTAAAACCACTGTCTTATTTTATCCTACATTCAGGCTAGGATCACAGATGGTTACTTGAAAACTGTCTTGTTGTATACAAATTTCTGCAAGCAAAGGATGATTTGTTAGCCATCTGCAAACCAGTTTTTAAAAAATATGTGCAGTGCTAGCTTCTAAACTCAGCTTATTTAAAATACTGTATAGCCTAGCACTGAAGTCTGAGTCCAAAACCATGTCTTTGTTGTGCCAGTCAGTTAGGAAATTGCCTGTCAGCTTTCCTGAGCATCTGAAGTACAGAGGCTATAAGTCTCATTAATCATATATGCCAAAATGCTTTTACATTAAAAAAAAGACTTCAGTTTTTGAGATATTGTGATTTTAATGTTTAAATAGACATGGGTTTGTGTCATGCAAAGTTGCATGCTTTCCAAGAGCATTTCTTCTGTTTCCATATTACAATTCCCTTAAGTTGCTCAAAGAGAACATGCCAATGTAAGTAAAAGTAAAATTTATCGTGAAAAACTATTTTTTGAATTGAACAGTTTGGGGTATACGTACCCAAATGAAGCTGAATGTTATGAACAGACTTTCTTCTTCTCCCACTTAACAAAATTAGCTTTGTTTTTAAAACATGTTAACATCTCTGTTCTTTTAAATTAAATCACACAATCTTGATTCAGCTGTGCTAACTGGTGGCTGTCTCACAGAAGGCAATAGTATAAATCCAGTTCTTAGTCCCAGCTAGACTAGACTTATGGAATCAATGGAATTTACAAAATCGTGGGTTCAGTACATCTGTTCTTGCTGGGAGTAGCAGCTGGGTTTGGGCCAGTGTACCTATATTTACGATCAGCTTATTGGTTTTAATGTAACTGAGCCACATCTAACTTTTGCTACGTTGGGACTCATGTGTTTTACTCCTGTGGCATCCTAAAAGCCCTGTTAATTTCATAGATGAGCATTTTCTGCTTAAAAAAAGGAGAGGAGGGGAAGAAAAAAGAAATGTGGCAGTTTTAAAACTAACTGGTTTTTATTTTAGCATGAGCTTTTGTGCATATAAACCCAGTTCTTCAGACAGAGTAACAAGTGGTATTAAGGCCGCAGGTACAAAGCATATTTGTATAGTTGTGGGAGTGGGATAGCATATAATAGGATCCAGAAAGATGCAAATCACGACCCTTTTTCTAATTTTTTATCCTCCTCGCTTCTTCCTTTTTACGCTACAAGAGACTAACATAGCTATTTCTTTGAAAACTACTCCATTTTCTACTGATGTCTTCTATCATCTTCTCCATAGGTGTGAAAAACCTCCAGAGAAGTGCCAAGAAAATCCATGTCTGAACTCTGGGCACTGTGTGAATTCTGATGGCTCCATTCACTGCATTTGTACAGGAGATTTCCAAGGGCCATTCTGCACACAGAAAATTGTGACTCCAAATATTACTCCATCCAGCTGGATCCTGGAGCCTGCAGAGATTGCTAAGATTTCTGCTGGAGTATTAGGTGTCATCATCCTGGTAGCAGCATTCATAGTCCTACGGAAAATCTACTGCCGCAAAATCAAAGCTCACAAACCAGTTGCCAAAGAAGACCCAGATCTGCTTTCAAAAAGTGAATTCTCCAAGAGTGTTGGGGTTGGCACTCAAGGTCTTCCCCCCATTGAACTCAACATTCTCAGCGACAGTCATCACCACAACCATCACAATGCAGTAGACCCAGGCAAGCCCACTGTTGGGTCAGAGTTCATCACTTTCAACACAAATAATATCCAGAAACAGCGGGGTGCTATTGTGTGCAGTGTGGCCCCCAATCTTCCAGTTACTGCACCTTCATCTAACTCGGACAATGAGTCCATCATCAAGAGCAGCTGGGCTGGAGAAAAGATGGGTTTGTTTGACCTTCTTTCTCTCTTCCCCCTTCCCTCTGCTATGTTAGATTTCAGCCTAATTATATTATTTTCCCACATTCTTCATTGATTGTGTGGTATCTGTCATAAATGTGTATCCCAGGGCCGTTCACTAAGATGAATAGTAGGAGATTTAGGACAGATAAAAGGAAGTACTCTCTTTTTTTTTACACATTACATAGCTAAACTGTGGAATTTAGAGTTGCAAGAAGTAGTTATTGCTGTTAACATGGATAATTTTAAAAGGGAGGTGGAAAAATCCATGGAGGATAATATCAGTAGCTACAAGCCACTGGCCTACAATTCCTGATATATATTCCCTCCACTGTTAGAGACAGCATAGAGACATCTCAGACTACCAGCTGGAGCAAGGAATTGCTTTTGCCATTCCCATCCTGCCTGTGGGCTTCTTGAAGGCATCTGACTGGCCCCTGTGGAAACAGAGTACTATCCTAGACAGGCATTTGGTCTGATCCAGCAACTCTCTTCTTAGGTCCTTTCACCTCATGTTCCTATCCAGACATTTTTTTTTCTTACAAAAGTAGTAATGCTATGGGAACAATGTTGAAGGCATAATATTCGGTCGCTAGGAATGTGTGGCTTCCTCTCCCCTTTCCCATTTAGGATATCCTTCCACTAGTCTCAATTGCAGTTGTGTGAACATCATGGAGTATTTCATAGGTCCCATTACATCAAGCAGTCATAGCCAACCAAATTTTCACCTTTTTAAAATGATCTCTTAAAAAGTTTTTTTTTATTTTCTTTTTAAGAAGTGTGCCTATGGTACTACTATTCAAACACAGGAAGACTCATTTGGCCAGAAAGAAGCAATATCTTACCACTCCATTTCCAGTAGGGTCCTGCCATTGCATGACATTCTCTTTGCAAATAAATAAACAAACAAATAAATAAATAATTTAAAAAATTGCCAGTTATGATTTCCCCATCTATTACACTGCTTTGCCAGTTTCCCCTAGTGCAAAATGAAATGATGTATGTCTCCTGCGTCACAGTAGCACTATGATCACATGGAGACAAAGTTATGCTGATTATGCTGGTCTGTGCTGTTTTTTTCCTTTCTATCCAGCCTTTTCCCAAGTGGGGTCTAAGGCAGCTCACAGCATGAATTAAAACAAGATACATGAATGAAAACCTAAACAATGGAAAGTTTTTTAAAAAATTAAATAAAATTGTTTTACATCAATACTATAAAGCAATATAAAAACATTTTAAAACATGATAAAAATGCATCATGAAGTCCCATTAACTTGGGCCCTTTTCACATGGCATTCACCATGCAAAAGGGCCTCTGGAGCATTGCGCAATTGTGAGAAGCCATCCACATGACGTCCTTGCAATTGTGTGACGCTGCTGGGGTCAGCAGGCACCGATCGTGCACTATTTCATTTCCAGCTTCTAGCTGAAAATGGTGCACGATCGTGCATCGCTCCAGGGCCCTGCACACACTTACTGTGCGTGCAGAGCCTCCGGAGCTGTGGCGCTCGCACTTCCTGCCCCAGCGCAGACTGGGAAAATCCCAGGCTGCTCTGCAGAAGGAAGAGGAGGAGCCTTCATGCTGCCTGCTCGCTAGCAGGCAGCTGGTGCGGAGACAAAGCAGCAGAGATGCGAGAGCCTCTCGCAAGAGGCTGCTCGCACGATCTCCGCACCCCAGCACCAAGAACAGGTAAGGTGCGAAAAGGGCCATAATCACCAAATCCTTCTTCAAATAAAGGTCTTTTCCTGCTGACAAACAGAGAGCAGGAGGAAGGCTGGGCTGGCCACCCATGGCAGAGAGTTCTACCACCTGGGAGTGGCCACTGAGAAGGCTCTCTGCTATGTCCTCACCGAATGTGCTTGTGAAGGCGATGGGAGTGAGAGAAAGCCTTCCACTGGGGATCTTAAAAACCAGGCAAAATTTAAAAGGCGGTATCTCCCTAGGCAAGCTGGCCTGACTTTTAAGGTCTTCAGGGGAAAGTTTTCTTTTTGTCCCATCACCATCACAGGCATGTTCGGTACGGACACAAAAAAGAGCCCTCTCGATGGCTGCTCCAAGGCTGTGGAACTCCCTTCCGCAGGAGGTTTCGTTGGCTCCCTCCATGTATCTTTTCTATTGGCAGGCAAAGACCTTTTTATTTAGGCAGGCCTTTGGTGATTAAATTATATGGCAGAAGCATATAATTATATGGCAGAATATATACAGCAGGATATGATGCGCTGCACTTTTATCTTTTTAAATATTTTATATATTATATACTTTTTAAATATTTTATATATTTAAAAATATTTTTATATTTTTAATTTTTTTATATTTCTGTGTGTGTGTGTGTGTGTGTATGTCTTTTTATATTTACTTGTGTTTTAATTGTTTTAACTATGTCTTTTTTAATGACACGTTTAATTTTTTTTAATCTTTGGTAAAATAAGATTTTAGCTGGATTTTGTTTTAAATTTTTGCAAGCTGCTTTGAATCCCTTGCTAGGAGAAAAGTGGTGTCTTTCTCCCCACAAGGAAAGCAAAATGACTTGCAAAAATGTAAAACATAGTCCAGCTAAGATTGATTAAATACATAAATGAATGGGAGATAAAAAGTCAATGGCAATGCAACTTTATTATTTTTCTATTTAGTATCCTGCCTTTCTCTCATACAAGGTAGCTCACAACAGTATTTTTAAAGGAGAGTGGGAGGTAAATAAAAGCAATGACTCTTGAGATCCAATTCAGCCACTGGCAGAGCATAAGTTTCTGCCAGCATAGTTGAGCTGGTTATCCAGAGAGGAGGCTGCTCTGCCCTCTAACCTTTTCCCTGAGTGAGCAACAGCAGCTGGTGGGGAGGGGGCTCCTCTGTGTGGCTTCGTCCTCCAGCCATTAATCAATAATGGCCCTCCAACTGCCCTTGTGCAGCCTAGAAGAGAAGGAGCGACTTCCACCCCAGCTGAAGACTGTTACCTCTTGCCCAAATGTGCACAAGCCTCCAGCACACAGCTAAGAACACACACACCCCGCCGCCCTTAGCCAGTCAGTGACCAGAGAAGAGACAACATTGCATCATGGAGACCCTGGCTTCATGGGGTGAAGGCATTGCAGTAGGAGGTACTCAATACTTCCTTCTGTAATGTCCCCTAATGTGCATATGCTATTGTAATTATGGACCTTGGGAAGTTACTTTTAAGAACAATACACATAATTACATACATACTGATACCATCCATAACTGAATGGTAATAGGATGATACCATTGAGGTCAAGAGCATCTTCCTTCCAGTGCTTGGTTATGGATGGCTTCAGCATGTCATTGTATTCATTCTTCTTAAAAGTGGCTTTCTTTCCAGGCTCTGCTTTTGTCTGACTCTGTGACATTTGCCTAGGTGTATGTTTGCGTACCTTGAAGTCACCTGTTAATTTTTTGTGACCCCCATGATTTTTATGAAGTTTTCTTTGGCAAGGAATACTCAGAAGGAGTTTGTCATGCCTTCCTCTGAAATATAGCCTATAGCATCTGGTATTCTTTAATGGTCTCCATCCATGTATTAACCAGTGCAGACCCTGCTTAGCTTCCAAGATGCAATGGGATCTAGTGCCTTTAGTTACTTTCCCCTTAAAAGAATGGAGCAGCTTGGCAATTGTTTGGGAAAAATTTAATGAAACATGTATAGCATTGCATTTTTTTCTAATTCAAGGAGAAACAGCCCCCAGACAACATGAAATCAACCCAGACCAGCTGTGGCAAGGGAGAGAATGACTAGTTTGAACTTCATTCCATTTTAATCTGGGTCAAATGGTTTTCTTGCTTTAATGTCTTTGGATTGCTAATGCTTCTAACCCGCAGCATCCACACATACAAACATAAAGCACCCTGTACTTGATCATTAGTTTTAACATTCACTTTGATGTGACACAAAGGATCAGTAATATACTGGTGAATTATGATGGCAGTGGGAAGTTAATTATACAGGAAGAGCTGTGGGCAAGCTGAACACTGATAAAGCTGAAACAGACATGGTAACTACTGACTTTAAGGCAAGTTTCACTGTCAAAAGCTATCATGTCTCTCAAGCAATCCTGGTTTGCTTCTCACATATAGGTTAAACAGGTCAACTATGAGTCTCCAATGCCAGCAGCAATATATTTCAGTATCAAAGTAATGTAATGGACATAAGCTTCAAAATAAAGGGTAGGTTAATAGGAGAGCCAGCCAGAAAAGAGGGGAAAATGCCATAATCCAATATTACTAGGTATAACGATTGAAGGGACATGAGAAGGACCACAGGCTCAGAAAGAAATAGTTCTTTTCAAAGGAGGAGGGCTGTATGTCCGAATAAAGAATCTTACGAACATAAGAACTATGCTGGATCAGAACAAGAGCCTAGTTAGTGCAACATGTTATTCACATGTTGGTCAACTGATTACCTATAGGAGGCCTACCAGCAGGACATGAGTGCAACTGCACTCTTCATCTCACCTTGTCCAGCAACTGACACACATTTCCTGAGATACTGGTGATAATACATAGCTATCCTGACTAGGAGCCAGGGATTTGTCCAGTCATCTTTGAAGCCATCCAAGCTGATACCTTGTGGAAATTAATTCCCCAATTTATATGCAATTCCTAATAAGCAGAGAAGTACTGAAGACTGTAGTCACTGAGGACAAAGTAAACAAATACGAGTCACTGAAGACAAAAGTTGTGGGAGCTGGAATGCTCAACTCATGTGCCAATATTCTCACTTCTTATAATCTTTCATCTCTACATAGAAAGCATTAGCCCTATGTACTTCCCCCAAATTCCTCTGTCTGGCCTGACCATCCCTACAGGTATAGGAGACCTGTTGTGTGGATCTCCCTATACTTGTCCAGATTTCCCAAATGGTTTAAAATCTTATTGTTCATGATTTTAAATTTTACTAAGGACCAACAGTAGGGTCTGCATTACAGAATCTCCCTTGCCAACCTATGGAAGGTGGCAAAGCTGACCACAAAGAAGTGATGGAGGCAGGAAAAGCAGGCATGTCCTACAATTCTAAACATACAGGGCCTAATCCTGAATGCCTGCATTGGGCTCCACAGAAGGGGTGGGCAATGTGCAGCCTTCCAAATGCTGTTAGACCTTGGTTCCCAGCATTCCTCACCATTGGCTATGCTGGCTAGTGCTAATGGGAGTTGCAGTGTTGGAGAGCTGCATTTTGGCCATCAGGGATGGTGAGATAGATTGATTGATGTATTGATGAATTGTCTGTTTTTATATACCATCTCCTACGTTACTTTTTCCCCACCATGAGGTAGATTTCATAAAGCACTATGAAATTATAGCTGTGGCATTGCAAGTTGCACATTCATTGGGAAATACTAATAGGCTTCTCATTTTATTTCAGTGTACCCAGGAGAGACAACCTATTGGCCACCAAGGTACCAGCCAGCTGACATCCAAGACTATCATCAATATGAAGTTATCGAAGGCCCCCTTCCACCTTCTCCATGCCATCATCCCCCTCCTTCTGTAGACTCAGACTCAGCTGGCCTTTATGGTGGCTTCCCCTTCCCACTTGACCAAAGCAACAAGCGAGCCCCCATCCCACCCCGCTACAGCAATCAGAATCTGGAAGATTTCTTACCTCCTAGTTCGGCTGAGCTACCTGCTTCCCAGTGTCAGAATGAATACACTGCCATTAGCTATTACCCTTCCCAGCTAGTAGAAAATGAGAGACCACCTTACCATCCAGACAGTGGGTACAAGAGGGTGAGTATGCGGCTCAGTGTGGCCCAGCCCTCCTATGCAGACTGCGACGTGATGCCCACATCCAACGTCAGAACTCAGCCAGCATCACCTCCTAATTACGAGGGCTCTGACTTGGTGGAGAGTGACTATGGGAGCTGTGAAGAGGTGATGTTTTAGTGGGAATCTAGCTGGAAATAAGAAGGAATGCTGCACATCAAATTAAAATGCCAAGTGACAGGAAATGCAGCTTATTCTGAGCATCCTGGAACTTTGTTGTTTTCTTAAACAGCGGCAGCATCTCCATACATAACTGAAGCTGGGATCCTATTCACCAGTTGCATAGCATAAAATCCCACAAGGGAAGCTGAGCTGTAGGACTGGATGACACCATTGTGTAGCCCTTGCACACTGAGTGGTACAGCTACACAGTCTCCTGTTGCAGACTAAGGATTGTGCTTTCAAAGTTCCTGGACTTACATAATGGTTTACATTGGCATCACAGGGCCCGCACAATCCTTTATGGGATGCTCCATTGCATGACCTGTCAAAAAGCCACCAATGTAACCCCACAACAGAATTCTAGCTAACATTGGGAAGTGATACCAGTGTTTCTAGTCACAGCCCAGCCAATGATTTCTGTTCTGGACTGGATGCCAAACAGATCTTGTCACTGTTCTGAGCTGGACTGCATCAGGAAAGCAGCAGTGTAAAAGAGCTTTAATAGAATGATGGCAGCAACCTGACCTTAGCAACAGTGATTTCTTCACAAGCGGATGGAGAACTGCTATACCTACTCCTTAATCCTTTGCATGGACAACATATTCATCTGCATATCTCACACAGAAACAGCTAGAATTTGTCACAATTGCAAAATGGCATGTATATGTGGCTACCAGTTCCCAAGACAGTCACCATTGTGCTTGAGTTTTACTTACAGTAAAACAGTACTTACATTTTACTTACAGTAAAATGCAGGGAAAAGAAAGTGGTGGTCAGAAATACGTGATGTGTGCCTTTAGTTTTGGTATCAGTGGTTTCCATTGGACTAAAAGTTCCCAAAGAGAACTGGAATGGAGTTGGGGTTGATGAATGGCTCTCTTGCAGTTTCTGTGTCTCTCTGCTCCTTTCATAGCGAGGAGCATATGTTGACACGCTAGTTCATTCTGTCATGCTCAAGACAGTTGAATGTAAAGAACTGGGTGCAGGGCAAAAAGCAGAACAGTTGCATTTCTATAAGGTGAAGAAATACAACATGGAAAGCGTTGTCTCCTCAGTGCCACAATGATTACAGGCCACTGACAGTAATAAATGCAGACAGATTTGTACAAAAGTAGTTATAGGTGTTTGTACTAAAAGCTTTCCTTGGTACCTATAAGTGGCATCCTTTCTGTTAAGAAAAGCACAAGGGCTCCACATTAATCAAATCAAGGCAGTCACTGATGGACATCAATGAACTTTATATGAGTCCCTCTAATAAAGCAGATTCCATGCTACCAGGTTTCTTCATATTCTTGACCCTGGAAATAATAGGAAAATAAAGAGTGTTGACCCTGTGTACATCAGGTTTAATATATGCCATGAATCATAGAATCTTAGCTATATGTATGGACACATTTGTGCAAAGTTGTGTGTGTGAGAATGTGAAAGAAAAATCATATGTGGATGACAATACTAAAAGAGAGCCAAAGTGAAAGAGTAAGTAAAAGTAAAAGAGAGCACAGAGTGGATTATTTAATACAAGGCTGGCCTGCACCTTTAATGCACTGAGTTTATTATGGTCATTTGTTTATCAAAAGCAATAAAAGAGACTTTCAACTACTTGCATGTTAATGGTTTATAACTATTTTGGTTTATAACCAAATGGTTTATAACTTGCTTTATTACTATTTTGCCACAACTCACATAGTGCAGAATAAAAAGGAAGAGCTGTTTGTGGCATTTCAGTTCCAATGTCAAACATTTTAAATGTTTAGGAACAACGACATTTTTACCAGTGATTCAGAACTGGAGTTGGAAAGGACTGCAAGTAACCTTTAATCTACTCCTCCCTCGTGACATAAAGACTGTAAGAAACGTTGTTGTTGTGTGCCTTCAAGTTGTTTCTGGCCCTTTTCGCACCTTACCTGGTGCTGCTGGTGTCACGCGGGGATCGCGCAAAAAGCCTTGTCCGGGAGACACTTGCATCCCCTCCGCATCTCCTCCATACTAGCTCCGTATTGGCTGGAAGGAAGTGTGAGCGCCCTGCCCCTTCCTTCTGCAGCACAGCCGGGTACTTTCCCAGGCTGCACTGGGGGAGGAACTGTGATAGCCGTGTGTCCGGAGCTTCCGCATGCAAGGTAAGTGTGGGGGGGCATGAGAGGGGCACGCGATCTCACATCATTTTCGGCAACGAGCCGAAAATGATATAATGCGTGATCGCCCCCTAATAGCCTTGGGAGTGTTGCGCGATTACAAGGACGTCATGCGGAACAGTGCTCGCAATCGTGCAACACTCCCGAGGCCATTTTGCAATAGGACTGGTGTGCGAAAAGGGCCTCTGATTTATGACAGCTCTAGGGCAGGGTGACTGGGGTTTCTTGGCAGAGGAGGTTTGCTTTTGCCTCCCTCTGAGGCTCAGAGAGTATGAGATGCCCAAGGTCACCCAGTGGGTTTCAAGTAGCTGAGTGGGGATTCAGACCCTGATCTCCAGAGTCCAACACTCAAACTACTAATTGCACCATGCTGGTTCTTACAGTTGTAAAAATAAACCTGGCTTCCATTCACACTACATTTAGAATGCTATGATCCCATTTTAACTGCCTTGGTTCCTTCCTAGGGAACCCTGGGGTTGCAGTTTGGAGAAACACGGGAAGAGCTCCCTGGCTGAGAATTCTAAATGCCCCTCTTCAGTTGCCCATCCCAGGATTCCACAGGCTGGGACATGGCAGTTAAAGTGGAATAATAAGGCTATAATTCTGTACTACAAATGGATCTCTGGTTGCACATCACCATTCACATCAACAGAGGCATTTGTCTAATATGATAGGATTCAAAGGCCATAGAACTATTTTTAGATTATGGGTAGGGGGCTCCAGACTGGCAAATAGATGATTATGAATTTTTCCTGCTCCAAGGTGCATTTTACAAAACAGTAAACACGGAATACATTGCATCAGAATAAAAAGAGTATACCAAATGCAGTAGATAAAAATGCAACTACCATGAATGCAATAAGAAAATAAGAAATGAAATACTGATTAAATGATCAAACTGGAGTATCTAAAAGACTGTTATCTCCTCTTATGAACCTGCTCAAGTTTTGAGATCTTTCTCTCTGTTCCCCCACCACATGGGCACATGTGATGAAGACACATGAGAGGAATTTCCGAGTGGCTCCTCCAAGACTGTGGAACTCTGTCCAGCAGGAGACCCCCTTTTGACTGTCCTTCTGTTGTTAGAAAAAAAAAATTTATTTAGACAGGCCTTTTGCCACATACCAGTTCTTGCCAAAGCTTCTTTTTATTGGGTGACAGTGGTTGCTATTCTCTTTTCCCTTATTTGCTATATTTGAAATGCTTTTTTTTTCAATTCAATGGTGTTTTTAACATAGCTGAGTTTTCCCCCAAATATAATAATTGATATTTAACTGTATTCTATTTTAATCTACACTGTAAGTCGCAGGAAGTCCTACGTGGAAGGAAGGTGCAATGTAAATTAAAAAATAAATAAAAGTCCACTGAAGGCAGGACAACCTGCTGCTCTGATCTGGAGTCCCCATTTAGGCTATAAAAAAAGCTATCACCATGCCCACAGGCAGAGTGAGGCAAAAAGGCAAATTACTACTTTCATTCCATTATCAATCAGCAAAGTCTACAGACCCTCATATGGACAGTTACACTGCATTTATGGATCCATAACTGCTCCATATTTAGCCATGCACCATACTGCCATAATCACAATTGTCCCTCTCAAACCTACCTTTAACAGCGGGCAATCACACTGAGTGATGGAGGTCTGTTTCATCAATTCTTCTTCTGTCAGTGAAGTGTAGTGCGACAATCACAAGCAGGACCCCTATTCAACTTTTTGTCACACTGCAGATCACCAGCAAAGTGGGGGAGGGGAAGGTTTGGGGGCTGACACATAGTTATGCAGTCTTTTTCTGTGAGTACGATCTCAGTGACAACGTTGACCTAGAGGCCTTCTCCGTGTGTTCTGTGTTGCTTACTCCCAAGTATGTGTACACACATTAATATGCATGTATTAATATTAATTACAGCAATTATATTTTTAAAAAATCTTCAGAGGAATCCTATTGGACCATTATGTACTATGCAGTGATTCAGGCCAAACCCCACTAAATCCTACTTATGGGCAAGCAGCTGTTAATCTAAGGGGAGTCCATTCCCCTGTTGACCAAGAAGCTGCTGCCTGACATTCCCACCCCCTTGTGAGAGCAACCTCCAGCACAAAGGTAGAAAAAGGACCCCACTCTTGTTTTTGCAAGAGGGAGTGGGAATAGCAGGCAAACACTTCTCGGCCAACAGAGGAACAGACCCCTGTTCATCCTAGGAGCTGCTTACCAATAGGTGGAGTTTGGGGAACTTTCATAGTCTCTACATAGCCCCTAAACTAGAGATAGTTACGTAAATGTAGCAGTTACAAACTTGCAACTGTAGGTTAAGTATTTGTGACTGCCCAACAGTATTGCAGCCAATATTTTTAAAAATATTTTTCACATTTTTAAGAAAATAATAATTTAAGCCACAATGTACTTTTTTAATTAATAATCTATTCATTTCCTGCCTTTCCCCCACTCGGGATTCACAAGGCAGCTTACAAAAGTTAAAACAGATACAGACAAAAGCCCGTATCATTCAAACAATGAAAGCTAAAATGATGGGCTGACATCTACTGGCAGAGTTACATTCAGCATCCCTACACTGCACGCCAGGATAGGCAACACCTGTGGATTAATGGTCAGTGCATGTAACTGACAACCCATTGTGCAACTCAAACCTGCAAGGTGGCAATGTGCATTTCTGTGTCCTTAATGCACTACCATATATGCCACAATCCCATATGTACAACTCCACTTATTCTGCTATTCACTGGATATGACCACTGTGCTTTGCCCAAAGAAAAATCACTCTGCACATCTAGCAAAATTTACACTAACAGGATGCCAGGCAAGGTTAAATTATCAATAGAATTAAAAGTATATCCATTTAAAAAAAGAATAAATGCAGGTAGTAAGTTACATTATTAAATTCCCTTTCCCATGAGCAGTCAGTCCCCAAAGGCATGTCTGAGCAAAAGGGCCAGAATTCTCTATCAGCTCTGTAGCCTCATTACCACTATAGTTATGTAGCTACGTCGTGTCTCCCGGACTGATCCTCCCCCTATCCCTGCTTACTGGACAGCAGCCACTGCAAACAACAGGGGCCTGTTTCCCTGTCAACCCCTTCCCATGAGTGATCTCCAGTGCAACTGCCAGAAGCAGAATTCCTGTCACAATTGCCCCTGGTGTTGGAGACAGCTGGCAGGAGGAGGACGGAAACATCGGTCAGCTGCTTCCCAATCAACAGGACAACAGACTGATGTTGCTAGGAGTGGGTGTGGTCCCCATGCATTCCCTAAAGCAGTGAGTGTGTAGGGATCATGAAATCAACCAGTCACAAATGTGTAACTCTATGTTACACATTTATAACTGTGTAAGTGAATTCTGGCCAAGGTTATTTACCAGCTGCCAAAAGGACAACATGGAGGGCAGCAGTCTGGCCTCTCTAAAGGCATCCCAGAGCCTAGGAGTTGCCACTGAGAAAATTCTCTCATGTTCCCACCAGATGTACCTGTGAAGGGATGGCATGGAGAGAGTTCCTTTTCTCCAAACAAAACTTGGTGTAATTTTGAGAGCATTTTCAGGGGAATGAAGGGTGGTGGCATTTTGTTGTCTGCATGCTGTTCTCCCACCTTGCTATCACTCTTGCTCTCACCTGAGTTTTCCATTCTTGTGGCAGACAGCAACTGCAGTAGAGAAGCAGCAAGTGTAATGGCCAATTAACAAAACAAAACAAAAAAAAAAGGACAAAGGAGCAGGAAAAAGAAAAGGAAGACCATGATGTCCTGCCCGATGATGCAGAGGAACATGTGGGAAAGGAAGATGGAGAGGGGCATGGACAGAAAGATGATGGGATAGAAAGACATAGAAGGAGTGAATGAAAACACAGAGAAAGAGAAAGCAGGAGAAGGAAGTCACCTAGCACTGGAACATGCAGAAAAGTGGAGAGGGCACACAGAAGGAGGAAAATACAAAACAGTCTGGTTGGACAGAAAGATGTGCAGAAGCAAGCATGTGAGAGATCCTAGGAAGGAGGAAGAAGGGAGAAATGAGAGAAGCTTTTCACAGGACAGCAGAACAGAGTGGCAACAAGGAGGTATATGGACAATAGAAGAATCAGTGAGGAAGATGAAGGATTGTTTACAAAGGACTCTGTTCTAGTAATTCTTCTTGTGGAGCATAACTGATGGGGAATGAAATGGGTATTGATGATGGGCCTGAGTGGTGGGGGTGGATTTATATTTACAGAATATGTAGCAAATGCTTTCTGCATCTTCTCTGTATGTATTTTTTAAAACTTTATTCATTGTCCTTCAGCATGGTACTACATATACCAATCCTGAGTGGTAGACACTGACAGGAAGACAACACTATTTAGTGGGTACTGCTCACAACAGCTATATGTTACTTCCAGCATATAAGGCAGCATGTCATTGAACACCAGTTTCCAGGGACACAATAGCAGTGGGATACTGTTGTTAAGTCCTGCTTAGAGCTTTCCCCAAGCATCTGGTTCTTATGGTCAGGTGGTGGGTTTTCCTCTTTGCTAGTCCTATACCACAAAAAGTAAGAAAATAATAATTTAAGCCACAGTGTAGTTTTTTCATTCATTCATTCATTCATTCATTCATTCATTCATTCATTCATTCATTCCTTTCCTGCCTTTCATACAACTTGGGACATACAAGGCAGCTTACAAAAGTTAAAACAGACACAGAAGGACTGGGACAGAAAAGCCAGTGTGGTATAGTGGTTCGAACATTAAGGTGGAGCTTGGGACAGCCAGGTTCAAGTCTGTGCTGAGGCATAAAGTCTATACTGAATGACTCTCGGTCAGATCATACTCATCTCTCTCCCCCGCTCCTCCCTCCCTCCCTCTCTCTCTCTCTCTCTCTCTCTCTCTCTCAATTTCTCCCTGACCCATCTCAAAGGTTGTTCTGAAGACAGACTGAGGAGTGAGAGGAAGAAGGCCCTCAACACTTTCTTGAACTCCTTGGACAGCAAAATAAAAATATAACTAATATTGTTTAAATAAATAAATAAAATGCTATAAGCCAGTATTCAAAATCTCTGCAGGGTTTCTCAAATACTTTTTTCCAAAAAAAGAAAGAGAGAATTGAGGGAAAGAGGGTTAGAACTGACTTTGAACTACTGCCAGACTTGAATGAGTCAGCCACCATGTGGGCAGATGACGAGGCTAACACCACAGGATGTGAGAGGGTACCTTTTAAGGGACCGGCTTTAAGGAAAAAGCAGCTGAGGGAAGTAGCACCTCACATCTACTTTTCCCCCTTGCACCCTGGTGTGCTGGAAATGTCTTTCAGAGAGTAGGTTTATTTCATGGACTAACAATGAAGGGAAAAGAGGAACAGCCCTGGTTTGTGTGTCTGCTTCTGCCTTTGTTTGACACACAGAATAATAAATTGCTCTTTTAAAACAGCATCATTCAAGGATGAGTGCCTCTGACTGCAATACTGCCACCCACCGTCTCTGGCCTACTGCCTTCAGACAATTCCCAGAGCCATGTATAAGAAACTGCGATGTTCTGCTGAGGGCAGCCTTTTACCTAACAGCATTGGCAGCCTCCAGAGATGAAAGCTTGTTCCAGGTGGTAAACTAGTTGTGGAAATGAGGTCAAACGAACAGAATCCTGTCATTTCTTTGCAGTTGCTTGTATAGCAGAAGGGGCCAGATGTTGGTGGATTGCAGCTCCCAGCAGCCCAAGGTAGCATAGCCAAAGATGAAGAATGATGGGAGCTGCAGTCCAATACCTGCTGAAAAGGAAAGACATATTCTGCTCTTCTGAACTTATCTGCAGTCATAGAACAAATCTGTTCCTCAAAATTAGGCAGTCTTTCCATTGTCATGTGATTGATATCACTGAAGACTTTCTAAGAAGTGAAGAAAAGATGGTCTTGGGTGAACAATATCTTTGCCCCATTACATGGGTTGGGAATATTGCCCCTAGACCTCAATGTTCTTCATACTCACTGGTTTCGCTGGTTGAGGTTAGCAGGACTGGTAACCATATTTGCACCATATTACAGTATTCACAGTTTCCTGGAAACTCACCATGGACTGGTCCACGGACCATCCCTTTGAACAGCACTGGTATAGAGGAAGTACTTCTTCTCAGTGGTTATAACTGACACATTGGATGGCATTCTATTAGACAATTAGGATGTCATTAGTCAGACTTATAACCTTGTAACTGTTTTCTAATCACATTTCTGATCATAGCACCATTGCCACAACTGCAAATGACCCTAAAATCCACCTTAAAAACAAAGCAGTTGTACCCAGGGGAGGAGTTCCACAGTACTAGCTAACGGGGTGCTGAAGCATGACATGTTCAGCCCCCACCTGCCAGAAAACTGCAGTGTGACAAGGAGCTGTGACAGGGCATCACTGGGGGTCCCTGTTTCTGTTTGTCACACTGCAGCTCACTCGTAGGAGAGTCTGGGTGCATCTTCATTCAACACCCTGCTCACCAACACCATAGAACTCTTTTCTTCAATTTGGGTCCCTGGTTATTAAACGGATGGGCTTAGGGGTCATGGAGTGACATCGTATGATTTCCAGAAAAAGAAAGAGAATGCAGAATCTTGTTCTCCGTTTTCAATCTGTATTTTTATAACCGTTAGCCCAGCTCAGCATCTCTTTGGGAGGAAACGGGGGTAAATAAACAAAATCAATAAAAACATTTTAAATAAATGGAATAGAATAAAAGTTGAAATAATTTTTAAAAATGGCTTTAAAAGACACTCCAGAGGCTTGGCAAAAGTTCTTACGGAAAAAAGAGTTCCACAACCCAGGCAGAGCCAAAGAAAAAAGTGACAGCTTTTATCAGAGCTCCATCTTTGCCTGCCAAAAGTCCTCAGGAGATGGACAAAATCATGCAGGATGTAGCTCTTTTGCTACTCTGGTGCTGTGCCCATTAGGACAAAGGTAGGCTATTTACAGGGCATGCCAACACTATGCAAGCTGCAGGTTGCCAATTTTTTGGAATCTGAAGTGACATTCCAGTCAGTTCTGTATACTATTTTTGCTGATTTGAAATTCTCCCCTCACAATACAGTGAATATTTTTATGCAAAATAAAATCCCTAGAGGCTATTTTGGCACCAAATTGCCATCTGGGGCCCAAATCAATTTTTTCAAGCTTTGGCTTTTTGGGTCCTGAAGGCCACACTGGAGTCACCATAGGTCTCATGTGACCCACAGGATATACAATTCCTTGTATTTGAAAGTAACACTTCCATTCAGCCTGCAAATGAGTAACCTCAGACCATGCAGACTGGTAAGCTACATCCTACATGTGTCTGTTCACTAGGAAATACCACTGAATTCACCTGAATTTTCTTCCCATCATGATCATAAAGCACTCTGTATTGCACTTACAGGTTCATAACCTAAAGTTAGGAATTCATAACTGTTTTATATGCAGCAAGATGATGTAAATGCCCTCAGCCCACCTTCATAGCCAACAGCCACATAGGGCAAAGGAGGTCTGTTCAGTTGCCAATTAGGGTGCAAGGAAGATGACATTTCCAGGCCCCTCCCACCAATAAACAAGGCTGAGACAATCAGAAGCAAGGCCCCTCTTGCAATTCCTTACTACGATTCCTTGCTGGTAAGAATCGTGTGAGTACTTACTTAAAACTTACTGTGGAATCTGTGTCAATGAAAAATGACACCTATTTAATTACCAGACATTTCAAGCAAGCTGGAAGTG
Organism: Iguana delicatissima; assembly: GCA_948472985.1. NCBI lineage: Eukaryota > Metazoa > Chordata > Lepidosauria > Squamata > Iguanidae > Iguana > Iguana delicatissima. Next base: position 49,481 of record CAOKZL010001990.1, on the reverse strand, counting down.
AAGATAAGTTTCCCAAAATCAAAGATTTGGCAATTCCAGAACATTTTTGAGAAACTTGTATCCTTCCCAATTATCATTACTGTGTCTACATTTTCCAGTTTGAGAAAGATGCAATCAGTAGGCAGTTATGACAATTCCCAGAGCCATGTATTCTAAAACAAGTCCAAAAGGCAACTCTGCTGATCTAGATAAAAACAAATCAGTTTTGACCATTTTCTGGGAGAAGGCCTTTTGTAAAGCTAGTAGACTTAACTGTCCATTTAAGACCAAGCCATCCCAAAATACTCTGGAAATGGCCAGTGGGGAGACAAGATGGGAATCTAGATCTAGAACTCCTTTCCCAAGGAGGGCAGAATGGTCCCTTCCTTACTGTCCTTCCTTTGGCAACCAAAGACTTTTTTATTATTATTGCAACAGATTTTTAGAACTCAGGGCTTTTAAAGGAAGGACTTTAGCAGGTGTTCCATTGGTTTTACCAAACTATTTCAACTTTTTTTCCTTTTTGCTTGTATGTCTAAAAACTCACCCCTCCCCATCTCTTCCCCAATACTGTGAAGATTTCAGCTAAGAGTCAGGCTACGAGCCAGGAGGTCACCTGGAGGGAATGTGGCTATGGCACATGACCTTAACTTCATTGTGAAGGAAAGGTTCTGACCCGGTAAACCCCAGCTCCACCATCCCATCTGGGTAAACAATATTTGTCAGATGAACTGTCTAAGGTGTTGGCCTGTTTCAGGAATAAGGTTCAGCGCCTGGGACAGAGCATTTAAAAGTTCGGACTAAAACCAGGAGCGGATTCACTGAAGCCACCTTCTGTCAGAGACTACGATTTAACTTTTTGGGCAAGTAGCAAATTGCTGAGATGAAATTCCGATATTCCCGACATGCAAGCTTTAAGAAAGCCAAAATTAATAGTGACTATATATGGTGATAGGTTGCTTTAATATGAATTACAGTCATCCCTCCACGTTTGCTAGGGTTAGGGGCACAGGACCCCCATGAGAGTGGAAAAATTGTGAATAACTCCAGGCCCTCCTAAACCATATTTAACACACACACACACACACACACACACACACACACAGTATGATCACCTAATTCAACCCACCATGGATTCCTCTGAGGCACCAGGGTTCCTTCCCAAGGCAGAAGTGGGTGGCTGGTGGGGCTTACTGCCACCTCCACTGCTGCCCCACACCATTTTTAACGGGGACTTAACAGGCCTGGTTCCCAGTTTCTCAGTCTCAGGAGGCTTGTCCTGCCTATTAAAAATGGCACAGGGAGGCAGCAGAGCTGGCAGCAAATAATCCGTGAATAATCAAATCTGCAGAAGTGAAACCCACAGATGTGGAGGGCGGAGTGCAGTTCCAACTCTTCTCCCGGTTTCTGCCTCTCACCTCCACCTTCTCCTCCCGCCGCCGGGCTAGAAGGAGTTAAGAGCCGGCGGGCCTCGAGCGACCACCAGCAACAAGTGCGCGCAGAGACCATATAAACCCCCGCCGAAAAGGGCTGCCTCTGCCGAGGATGCGGGGCAGCGTCGAAAACGGAGGTTCTGCGCGATAGCCACTGGGGCCAGAGATAAAGAGAGCGCTTCTGGAAAGAAGAAAGGAAATACGGCGGGAAGCATAAGTAGCGGGATGCGAACTGAGCGGGGAAGGTCTCTCCCCGGCACACCTTGATCCCCCTGTGACACCCCCTCCAATCCCAAACATCTCCACAAGACTCCAAAGAAGCCTCACCCGCAACACTTCCATCGTTGAGGGTGTTCCTGCAGGGCAGGGGGTTGGACTGGACGGCCCGTGTGGTCTCTTCCAAGAGTACCTTTCTATGATCTCAAGGGACCTGTTTCCGCAGGCTGCTCTGCCTCTGGAGCGACAAGAAAGCCAAGGGACGCGGCGCGAAGGGAGGCAAGAGGGACGCGGCGGGAAGGAGCAACGGCGCGCGCTCTGCAGCCGCGGCGGCGAAAGCGCTCCGGCGCGCCGCTGCTGGCAAGAGGAGCGCCTGCGAGGGCGGAAAAAAGGCGGGCGAAGCAGGGGGCGCTTGAGGGCCCGAGCAGCTGAAAACGCGGCGCCGCTGTCCCACCCACAGTTCCCCGGCGGGACCGGAGAAACGACGCGGAGGGGTGACGTTTTGGCGAGAGCTTTCCCCTCTCCTCAGCAAGGGGCCCCGCGTCCTTCCCGCCAGGAGCCTCCCCTCGCCCTCCACGGGGCAACGGACGGGCGGAGGGGGTTGCTGAGGGCGGCTGCGTCTTGCTCTCCAGAGAGCCGACGCTCTCTGGCCCCACACCGCTTCTCCCGTGCCACGAAGGCTGCCCCGGTGTTACGGGTGGCGCACACCGCGAAGCGGGAAAGGACTTTCCAGCTTTCCTCCTTCCTTCCCTCGCACCTCCGGGACCAACCTGGGAGCTACCGAGGCGGGCGGAGGAGACGCCTCTCGCTCCCCCTTGCCGAGAATCACTGCGGAGCGGAGAAAACAAGCGGCCGAGGAAGAGGAGCCCCGGGCACGTGCGTCTCCCGCGGCCAGCCGCTCACTTCTCGACGAACTTCTGGGTAGGAGCGACGCTTCGGCGCGGGCGCTGAAAGGGGACCGTGATGCGTCGTTTGGCCGAGTTGCTGGGGGGCTCCTCTCGGCTTCCGGGGTTCCCTGGGAACTGGCCTCTTGACGTCCCTGGAGCAGAGGGGCCTCGTCGCATAGCTCGGCCTCCGCTGACCTAAGCGAGCTCGTTTCGTTTCGTTTTTCCTGGAACTGGGGGCGCCCGCCGCCGTCGGCCCCCTGCGCGCAAATGGAAGGGGCTGGGTTGTTGCCAAAGAACCGTTCTGCTGGTGTGGGAAAAGAGGAAAGTCTCTACCCCCTTTGGGTGGTGACTTTCCTTGCCCTCGTCCTCATCGTCACCATAGCGGTGGACATCCTGGGCAACCTCCTAGTGATCTTATCGGTCTACAAGAACAAGAAGCTGAGGAAAGCAGGTAATGGCAAAGGGTTGCTGGCCAAGGAAAACCTGCTTCCTCCCCAGAGCCAGCGCTCTCTCTCTTTCTCTTTTTGGAAATCTCCAAGGTTACCACAGTACATTGGGGCCTTTGCTTTGGTTGGCAGAAGTTACCTTGATGGTGTTCCTTCTCCTCCAGCGCCAGAGCAGCCTGAAGAATGGTTGTTGACAGTCAACGGTATTGAGATTTAGGGAAGGAAGCAAATTGTATTGGGCGAATTAAAAATGCCTCCCTCTAGCACCAGCTTTTCCCCATGTAATCTTGTGGAAAAAAGTCCTCCTGCAACCCAAATATGGTCTGAATCTTTTTGGTTAGTCCCAGCTAGCATAGACCCACTGAATCAGTGGTTGACCTATAGTCAGTATTTAGATAAATCTCTTTGATTAGTTTAGTTACGATAAGCATAGGATTGAGGCCTATATAATGAACAGGGATGTAGTGTTAAATGTTGTAATATGGACAATCATTACAACAATTCTTGTAGCCACACCTCAAGGGAAGAATCCAAAAATGCAGTTGTATTGAGCTATATCTATATTTGTATCTAAATCAGTACATATATGTTTATATTTACGAACACACATATAAAACAATACACTCCAAAGTAGTCATATGTGTCATAGTACTCAAGTTAAGGGCACTTGACATGGATAGAACAGCTATTCAAAACAGCTTTACATTATAACATGAATAGCTAACTACAATCAATTGCTCCTGGAAAGTCATCTCCACTTAAATTGGATTGTTAGTTCCAGTCTGAGTAGACCCATTGAATCAGTGGAGCATGTTGTTGTATTCTTTTGTATCTTCCAGTTGTTTCTGACTTATGACAACCCCAAGGTGAACCTATCATGGGGTTATCTAGGACTGAGAGTTCCCAAGGTCACCCAGTGGATTTTCATGGCTGAGCAGGTCATGGAGTTTACATAAGTACTAACTTACAACCTGCTGGCATTCTGTTAGTGGCATTCACAAGCATAACTCAACCTAGTGGGAAAGAGTTAAGAGATCATTAGTTTCACATTAGCAGCTACAACAAACCCTAGTGGAAAATGCTCATCACATATCCTTTTATTATGTCTGGTTTTGCCCTCAGCAGCAGAGAGTGTAGCCTCAAAAGGTCTGACTGGAGAGGTTCAGCTCAACACACTGTAGAGCTTAGCCTATGACTTATCCTCAGACCCACAACATGCCCTAAAATCTGTCAAAAACAATAAACATTTGGGAAGGAACTCATCTTTGCTGCAATTTTCCCATTGGAAACTAAGTTATGATTATTTCCAGAGGAGTTAGATATGTTACCTGGTCACAAGAAAAACAAGTTATGGTACCTTAAAGACTATTCCAATTTATTGTGACATAAGCTTTCATAGGCTAGAGTTCATTCTATGAGATGAATGACGTTATTATCTTAGGTTGTCGAGTTCTTCAGAGATCACAACAATATTAAATAGTTCTGCTGGACAGACTGTACCAACCAAACTCTGGACTCAGAAACATTTAATTCAAAGGATATGTCTTTTACCCCAGGAACTAGTAGGTGGTTTTTAGGATTCTAGGAAAAGTCAAAAGTTGATCTCATGAGCCTGAGGACTCTCCTGCACTGGTCTTCAAGAAAAAAAAGTAGAAAATAAGGAATCCTTTGAAAGGCGTCTCGTATCATAAGGAAAACCCTATCGGATCACAGCACTTTTTAAAAAAATTTTTTTACACAAGTGGCCAACCAGCTGCTTCTGGGAACAGAAGCGACAAGTAAGACGTGAGGACAATAGTCTTCTGTGTGGATTGCTCCCCATTAACTCTATCCAGATGTCTGCTGCCACTCTGTACCTGAGGGCAAGCATATAGTCACTCATAGCAATTTCACACCCTCATCTACATGGATGAGACATGGAGGATGAAGAAAGTCAGTCACTATTTTTCACAAATTAAAACATGAAAGACTTTTATGGTATCTTATTAGCCAATGTAGTATGAGTCCATTTCATTAAATATATTAAATCCTGTCTTAAGTTGGCATTATAAGCAAAACCTGTACTGTCATGAGACAGAAATAAAATAGGAGAAAGCGCAGACTGTGATAATTATGCTAAAACCTAAATGTATGCATGGCCATTCACAAAAATATTACAAATGTACAGTAATTGTTCACAATGTTTTTTGACTACAGAATTCACAGACATTAGATGTGGTAATCACTTCCAACCTGGACAGCTGTCAGAAGGGGGTAATCAACTCATGGAGATGAAGTTATTGTTGGCTATTAGTAGAAATAGCTGTATATGCTCTCCACTGTCAGAAACAGAGCATGTCCCTATATACAAGCTGCTAGAGAACCTCATTCACAGGGGATTAATACCTTCCTGTCCTACTTGCTGGCTTCCTAAGATACATCTGGTTGCTGCTGTGTGAAACAGGATGGTAAACTAGGTAAGATTTCAGTCAGTCCAGCAGAATTGTTTAATATTGTTGTGATCTCTAAAGAACTTGACAACCTAGGATAATAACTTCATTCAATTTACAATCCTTCCACCCAAAAATCTACTTATTGTTACCCAAAGCACTCATTTCAACAGTATATTGAATCAGAGGCAGGGGTAACATTGCTTTTTTTAAAAAAAAAATGCTAAATTATTGGGAATCAGAAGTCTTTGTCTGTTCTATGGAAAATTGATAGGATCTTTAAAGATATTGTAAATTTCCCTTGAAGTGGTCCTGAAAATGCAAAGACTAGGGCCATTTCTACCCTATACTGTTATAGTGCTATTATTCCACTTTCAGCATCCTAAGATTTGTAGTTTAAGGAGAGGCATTTAGAATTCTCAGCCAAAGAGAGCTCGTTGGCCTCAATAGACTACAAACCTCAGAATTCCACAGGATGCTGAAAGTGGAATAATAGCACTATAAAAGTGTAGGGCAGAAATGGCCTAGGAATGAGATGGGGAAGCTTCGACCCTCCAGATTGTTTGGCCTACAAGATAGCCAATGGTAAGGGATTATGGTGTTGTAATCTAAAACATCTGGAGGTCTAGAGATTGTCTATCATGAGCTACATGCAGGTTGGTGAAGAACATTGGTAAAGATTCATACGGACTGTGATGCATAAAGCACAGTGGAGAAGCTGTAGGGAGCTCCAAGGGATAGATGATTCGTTAATTTCTCTGTAGTTTCGCTATAGTTTTTTTTGTTTTAGACAGCTTATCCATGTTTGATTAACCCCGTAACTGCAAGAGACTAGAAGTCAAAATGAGCATCCATTTTAGAGCAGTAGTCTTCTTTGTACTTACCCGAATTTAACACTGAGCAGTAATGTTTCAAGCACACTTCAGCTTAAGCTCTCAAAGGAGTTTGAATTCTTCACATTCTCCTCAAGTAGAAAATTCAATTGAAGATTTTTCAGCCTGAGGACATAGCTAGTTCTGTAGCCTCCTTTTGCATTCTCTGCTTCTTTTCTTTTGACTTTTCCTTTTTCTTTTTTTCCAAGTGCATGACCAGGAAGGGCGTTGAGAACAAACAGCCTTTCAGTCTATTGAAACTTGCTATGAGCTACGTCTACTAAGCGCGACTGAACTTCCATTTGGGGATAAACATCTGAGAGTCTGTTGCTCCTAGTTTTGTTTGCCTGTCAGTATACACGGCAAACAACTTGAGAGCTTGCAAGTTGCTAATACAAAGACAGGCAGTATGTATGAATGCTTGATAGAGAAGAAATGTAGTCAAGGAGATACACTGCTTGATAAATTCTGGGATTACTGAGTGGATCTGGATCTGCATCAGTAAGCTAATCCTGTCCATTCTAGATAATTTTACAGATTTACAGTTTGGGTCAAATGTCTTGGAAACTTGCTGCCTTCATTTGATGACTCTTTAAGCAAAGGTACAGCAGTGATGATAGAAGTGACCTTACTGTTAGTCTTAAGAGACATAGGACATGAAAACTTCTTGCATTTAAACTTGCAGCTGAAAATCCATAGTTTCTTAAGCTAATTAGTAAATTTAGATGCGTCTCTTGAAACTGGATTGCAGTCCTGGTGTGGCTTCAGAAGTTACTGGCCTCATTTCATTAAGGGACATTCATGCATTGAACCAGATGACTGCATGTTTTGATTTAATTTCTTAAAATATGTATTACACTCTATATCCAATATATGATCTCACAGCTGCATACAATATAATCAGCATAAAGCAGTTTTAAAACAATAGGAATAATTTTAAACACTGAAAGCTTATTGAACCATTTGTCACTTAAAACAAGACAATTTAGAACCAGCTAGTAGCTACAGGTTCAGAGGGAAAATGTCGAATGAGATCTGCCCTCCCCAGTGTGGCTTAGCCTAGAGCTTTCCAAACTGTGGCCATTTCCACATTACACTGCTATAATGCTATTATTCCACTTTCAACATCCTATGGAATTCTGAGGTTTGTAGTTTACTAAGGCCAAAGAGCTCTCTGGCTGAGAATTCTAAATGCCCCTCCCTAAACTACAAAGCCCAGAATTCCACAGGATATTGAAAGTGGAATAATAGCACTATAACAGTGTAGTGCAGAATGTGTGTCACAACACACTAGTGTGTTGGCTGCAGTATGTAGGTGGGTTACACAAATGTAATGGGTGGGGGAGCTGCTTTTGCCGCCATGGCCTCAGGCTGAGGAAGACCCCAGCAAGGGTAGTGGCAGTGGTGGGCCAGGCTCAGGTGGAGGAGCTGCCTCCACTTACTGACTTACTTACTAAATTACTGTGTTGCAAAATGATGCCTTTCTAAAAAATGTGTCACCAACATGAAAAATTTGGAAAGCTCTGGCTTAGCCTGTTTGGAGCTGATCATACCACAGTGAACACAGGAATCATGTTGTCTAGGCTACAGATTATACACAATACAATACTACCCACTTTGGAGCTTCCATTGGAACAATAGTGGGCAAAGTGTGGCCCACAGGCTACCTGTGGCCCTTGGGACCCTTAGGTAAGGCCAGTAAAGCTCTTCAAACCATCTAACTTCCCCTCCCATTAAAAACCAGCCAAAAGCCCTGCAAAGAAACTGCAAATGCAATGGTTTGATTCCCCCCAACACCCTTCCCCAAGAAACCCCAAAAGAAAAATATTGGCCAAAATGGCAGCTGAAAGAGACATTATGTCACTTTCCAGTGCCCACTCAGCAGTCACAAGGGGTGGAATGGCTCCTACTGCCTTTGCAATTGCCCACACTGGAAAAATTAGGATATTGTAGGTCAGTTACTCTACTGAGATTTGTGGTGTTGATCAGTCCTACTGTACTGAACCAGTACTACTGTATTGTGAAGCTGGGATTTGCCTGCCAGAGTGGATGAAGTTGGAATGGTTGTTGCCACTGTGGCAGGAAATGTCCAGTACTACCACACACTTCTTTAAAATGGCAGAATTCCAGGGAGGTCTGTATTTCTGCTAGTAAAATGTTGAGAGGATATTTCATATAACACAGTTGAGCAACAGGCATTTTCTGGCCACTGGACATCAAAGAAGTCTCTTTGTGCTTGTCCACTTGTACACAACTAGAGAGGCCTTTTCAAATAGCTACAAGGCAGCCAGAATAAGAGAGGGTGTGGTTCAACACAGTAAGGATACGTTGTCATGGCAAGTTATTAAGTGAATTTATGTCCCCTATCAAGAACTGTGTGAGTACAGCAAGGAGAAGATAGAAAAAGAATTACTATAAAAGTTAGACATGTGGTTTCATCCCTGTAGTTCAAAAGTCAAGCCTCTGCTACTCTTCACCTCACTAGAGAAAGAGGGCGCAAAATATTAGGCAATTCTTTATTGACCCATATTTTGAAGTTGCAGTTCCAGTTTGTGGAAATAAGACAGGGATGAGGGAACATGCTGCCCTCCACCTGTTGTCAAATGCCCACCAGCCCTGGCCAGAGTAGGCAATGATGAGGGATGATGAAAGTTGCAATGTAGAAACATCTCAGGGGCACATGTTCCCCTTCCTTGCAATAAGAATTTAAAGCTAGCTGCCAAAGGGCAGTGAATTCTATAAGTTAATCAGATAGGCTGGAATTCACTATCGCACTTACAGATGCGTAACCTAGAGTTATGCATCCATAATGGTTTGACATTCACAGTCCCTACATATTCATGATCAATATTGCCACAATCATAGATGTGTCCCAGTCTGGCTTTACCAGGCACCAGCTGCTGCCAGTGATTGAGGTCTGTTCTGTTGATGATTGGGGCTCAGAATACTGGTGTTTTCACCCTCCTCTGCCAGCAATCTCCAGTGCAAGAAGGAATTGTGACAGGGATCCTGCATCTGTTTATTGCACCAAAGATATCAGAGGTAGCAACATCAGTATGCTGCATCCTGATGAACAGGAGAACAGAATTCAGTTGCTTGCAGTAGCAGCTGCCCAGTAAAGCAGGAGGTGGGGGAAGTTGAGATGCTAGATCTTGGCTCTAAGCCACCTGTGACCTGCATTTCATCATATTCTTGTCTTAAGAGCCAATATAAAAGTCCTGTTGTAATTTGCTGGGCTTCAAATTCTGTAAGCCCCACTTGGCATGAGCAATAGTAAGGAATTCTAAGAGTTGCATTCCAAAACATCTAGAAGACTGAGTTATTCATCTTGCCTGTACACATCAGTTTGGACCTTTGGATGCGTCTTGTATATTCTCCTCTATTTTCCTTTGCTGCTGTTGGCATACCATTAAGTGTTTTGTTGGATTTGCCTCAAAATAAGTAGCATGTTGAAAGCTGGAATGAGGCTGGAAATGAGTTGAACCAGTTTCTGTTGAATCCAAGAAAGCCCAAAATAGGAAAAGAACAAAGCCAGAGCCTTTCCCATTTACAATCAGCACCATCGTTACAGAGTCAAAACCTTGCTTTTCCTCCTAAGATCTGTAGAGTGATTTTGCCAGCTACCCTGTACTTCAAGTAGCTGCTCTCAAGGAACCTGGCCTCCTAAGATCACCACAGGACTTTTCCCCCAAACCACAAACAAGAATCACACCCTGGGATGAGCAGTCCTCTAAAAAAGAAACTCTCACACACCTTCTTTTAGCAAAAATAAATTTTTAAGAAACCTCAAGTTAAAAAAAAAACAGAAGTGAGTTTCAGGTGACTTCTGCTTTCAGTTGGAAGAGCTGGAGTGGTCCCTGGAGGGTCCTGGCACCCCCCCCCAAAAATGCCCCACCAGGTCACTGGGGCTTATCCACCAAAATATAGTAGCACTCACTGTCTCTCTACTTCCATTTCATGTACCTTGGTTGGTGGGTGATTTCATCTGAATGGCATCTTGCCACTCAATCCAAATGAAGGGCCTGGGGCTGGAGGACATGTGGTCATGTCAGGTAGGTATATTCAGAAAGTATGTTCCCTTCAGGGCTATAGTGACTTTTTGGTGGGGAGAGGGGCACTTTTAGCACTGGTGTAGCGATTGTGAGTAATTGTCAAACAGCAGAAACCTAAGGACAGCAAATCTAAGAAGTTTAAATTAGATGGTTATTTATTTTAAATTTTAAAAACAAAATGAAGTAAAGAGTGCACAGATGTTTGCCTGTCTTTTTAGTGCTTTGACTGTGAATGCCAGGAACAGAGGATGAAAGGTATATTTCGAGGTATAGTGTTAGCCCCCTCAAGTATTAGCACTCAGAAGGGAGAAGGAATGAAACCTCTTAGCTCTGCTCTTTATGTCAGGCCACTTCTGCACATCACCGTGCCCCCTACATACACTTCTCCATGTTAGGCAACATTCTGAAGAGGGAGCTGGGTTAACTCTCATAGGCCAGTTCACACAATGGGGTGACTGTTACCCTATCATCTACCATTCATACCTCTGTCCAGTGCATAGGCCTTGTGGGTGATTCCATGTGTGCAACAATGGGGGTAGGACCGTGTTGTTTATGACTCTCTGGATATTTTGGACAATAGATGTCACAATCCTTCACCATTGCTCATGCTGGGTGGATCAAAGGTAGCTGGAGGAACAAAGGTTTCCTACCCTAGGTTAAAATATAGGTAGAACTATACATTTATTTCTTTCCAGGAAAGATCAGTGGCCTCATCTGTTTTGCCCTCCTTTCTCCTTTTACCTCCAAGGTGATTATGAGGAACACCTGCATCTGAACAGATAGTTCAGCCTTCCTCAGCCTGGCTTCACTGTGATGTTGTGGGCTAAATAGCACCTCTAATATTTTGGCCATACTGGTAGAGTTGATGGAGTTGGCACTTCAAAACATCTCTGTTGGAGAAGGCTGAGATAATTATTTGTTTCTCATCCCATTTGCCTCTAATCATTAACTACAGACTAAACCTAACCATTGGCTGGTCCCTAATTTGCAACTGACACTAAGTTCAAATATCCAAAAGCAAATCTCCATCAAAAAGGTGCTATGTCGGGGTGGACGGGAGATCCATATTAAACCATGGAGGATAGTGCTATCCATCAAATTTCCATTTTAGTCTCAGGATAGCCCTGTCCAGTTGTTCTTCATGGGCAGAAACTACATCAGGAAGAGGAATGCTGGCCCCACCCCGGTGTGGTCCTTGGTCCTTTTTGGGTTCTCTCTCTGGACTCTCAGTTCATCACTGTGTTATGTTGGAATCAAGAGTATATATAGGGAAGATCAACATAGGGGTGACTAGAAGTCAAGGCCAGCACTACCTTAAGACAAAGATGGTAGGGTTATCTAAAATTCCTGCTGTCCTCTTACTCAGTTGTCATCCCAGAATAGAGTTTGTATGGATCTTGTTTTTTTACTTACCCTATTTGCTGGCATATAAGACTCACTTTTTTTCCTGAAAAATACTATTTGAAAATGGGGTGTGTCTTATACGCCAGTGCATCTTATATGCTTACAAATAGTATTTGCCAGTGTGTAAATGGGGTATGCTTTATATGCTGGTACGTCTTATACGCTGGCAAATAAATATGATAATACACTTAAAAATTTTCTCTAAGGCTTAGGAACTCTGGTCCACCCAAAACTGTTGGATTGCAACTACTCTTTAGCCACAATAGCCAATGGTGAGAGATGATAGGATGGATAGCTGGATTCTGATTCCAGAATCTAGGTTAAAAGTGCACTGTGGCTGCACAAACCACAATTTGCCATATTCAGATGAAAGAGAAAATTGTTGCAAACCATGATTACATCTTTCTAGTCTCTCCCATGTACACTAGATGATGTAGTGAAGTTTAAAGGGTAGGTGTGTTTATACTCCTACTCTGCTGCTTGATAGGATCTCAGACTGGCTTGTACATCAACATTAAAAGAAAAAGGCAAAAACCTGTCCTTAGATTTATAATCAGAAAAATAAATAAAAGGAAAACAAGAAAACTCAAACACAGTTCCTAGTGTTATGATGTTCCTCAGCTCAGTGGAGTGACCGCTGGAGAAAGGGAAAGCCTGATAGAGCTGGCTTTGTAGGAGGACCAGAGGTGTATCTAGGGTGGGGCAGGTAGGGTAAGTCTCCTGGGTACCAGTGCCGGGGTGGGCGCAAAAAAAGCCATGCATGTATGGGTGGGGTGGGGGTTAGAAAGTAGGGCACAACTTCCATGATTGCCCTAGGTGCTGTTTATGCTAGATATGCCACTGAGGAGGACTGATGCTATACACACTTTCTCTCTCCCTCTTCTACAGGGTAGGGAAATGGTTGCTAGATATCTGAAAAGGAGGAGGGCAGGAAAGGCTGCTCTAGAGATTTTCTGCAGAATACATCTTTCTGTTCCACTACTTCTTGGACAGATTAGTCACAGGTTGTGAACAGGGGGAGGCGTGCTGTAATGGAACTGAGCTCCTGCAGTGAAGTAAAAACACCCACTTACCTGAAACATAGGCAAGAGGTACCATTTTATAAATTGCTGTCACAAACAGGGTGGTCGTCTTGGGTTTGTTTTGTTTTAATGGATGGGGGAACAAGTTAACTGCTTATTTATGAAGAACTGTTAACTTTTCAAATTTGTCTAACTCTTCAGATTTTACATTCTAGGCAATGCCTTTGTGGTCAGCCTGGCCGTTGCAGACCTGCTGGTGGCACTGTACCCTTACCCGCTTGCGCTGATAGCCATTTTCCATAATGATTGGGTTATGGGCTACTTCCACTGTCAGGTGAGTGGATTCTTGATGGGCATGAGCGTCATAGGCTCCATCTTCAACATCACGGGCATTGCCATCAACCGCTATTGCTACATCTGCCACAGCCTGAAGTATGACAGGCTCTTCTCCCTCAACAATACACTTTATTATGTGGGGCTCGTTTGGGCCCTTACCTTGCTGGCTATCATGCCAAACCTCTTTGTGGGCTCCCTGAAATATGACCCCAGAGTGTATTCTTGTACTTTTGCCCAGTCTGTCAGCTCGCTCTACACTATTATGGTGGTTGTGATCCATTTTTTTGTGCCCATCACCATCGTCAGCTACTGTTACCTCAGGATCTGGGTCCTGGTGCTCCAAGTACGGCGGCGAGTCAAGCCAGATGTCCAGCCCAGAGTAAAACCACATGACTTCCGGAACTTTCTAACGATGTTTATGGTCTTTGTCCTCTTCGCTGTCTGCTGGGCGCCACTCAACTTCATTGGCTTTGTGGTGGCACTGAAGCCAGCGTTGGATTCCTCCATACCAGCCTGGCTGTTCACGGCCAGCTACTTCATGGCGTACTTTAACAGCTGCTTAAATGCTGTGATTTATGGTGCACTAAATCACAATTTTAGGAAGGAATACAAGAGAATCATTCCGACCCTGTGCCACCTGGCTTGTAGAGCAGACTAAAAGAAATCCACTGAATTCATGCAGGATTTGATCACATAAAGCTGGACAAAGCTTACAAGACACCTTCTATGATCTATATATAACAAGGTGTTAGATGGCTTGCTGAGGTTTGTTCTCTGAACACACTGAGGTTTGAGAGTTGCACTTCAGGGCATAACTGGCATAGCAAACCCGACTTCTTATCAGTAAAATCACACTGGTAACAGAGCTGAGCCAAGTAATTTGTAGCAAGTGATGTATTTTATTTATTCCATGAACTGCTTTCCAACCTCTTATGGATTTCTGTGTTTGCTTTCCAAAGTCCCACTGAGTTTGAGATTGCTTCTCAGAAATTATTTGATATTCACCAAATAAGTTTTATTGAATGCAGACCGGGGACTGTGACAAAGATAATGCTGATCAGTGCATATATGCGTTCTCTCTCTGTTTCTTGACTTACACCTATTGACCTCAGTCTAGAATAGAGGTGCAAGAGTGAGCGTGTGTATGTGTGCACATACACATACATGTGCATAGAAAAGCTCTCTGTTTAAGAGGGAAAAACTGAAGTAACTGGAGAACTGTAAAGACTAACACATTTCTGACAGCGTGAACTATCATGACATACAGTCTATCGGATACATGAGCCGCTATCTAAAATGTCAGGTATACATACAGTACATTTGGTTGGGAGTGAGATTGTACACAGTGAGGTTAGGCAGAAATCACATGCAGAAAATACTGGCAGTGACAACTACAGTTAATCCCCCAAACTGTTGTTCCTAGGTGTTGTTCCAAGGGCAATATGCAGACTTGTACTTCTGTGTGCTACCCCTCCAGAAGAAAATAATTCAGACTTCCCTTCCAAAAAACAGTTCTTCACCTGTGTTATTCATTTCAGCTATCATCTTTTTGTGGTGCATGGATGCTAAAGTGAGTTCATTCCAGGAAAAACAAACATGAGAACGGCCATGTGGAACTGAGTAAGACAGGCCAAACTTTAGATTGGACATTGGAAAAGAGACTGTACATTAGTGCTTGAGAAGTCACTATGGCTGTTGCAGTCAATTGGTCTAGTCAGCCACTGTGCCTGCTCTCTCACCAGGTTTTTCCCTATTGGAAAAAAAGGAAGAACCCTTTGATGCTTATGTGAGTGTTTGCACTACGTATTCTTGGTTATGGCAGAGGGAAGAAGGATTCTTCCTCCACCTAATATTGTTCTCAATGTCTTTCCAGCTTATGCACAAAAACTAAGTTTGCATCCTTTCCCCCTTCCAACTGACTGCCACACATGCCTCCACCCCACTAGTTCTCTAGCAAGAAGATGGGTAAAATTGATAATGGAGCAAAGTGAGGTAAGGATGGCCAAGCCTTACCAGTTCCTGCAATATAATCTTTCAGATTTTCTGTAGCCTACATTTGGCTACAGATTAGACATTTGGGGGAATAAACCAGATTACAATGTGTGCAGACAAGGGGATTCTGCTCCCACAAAAAAAAACTACTTTCCTCAGCTCTGCCTTTGATCTGAAACAGCAGTCTACACCAAGTAAAGAATTTAAAAGAAGGTTCTTTATATTAACTGAGAAAACTTGGTTAGTGTTCACAGGCTCTTGGGTTCAATCTCAAGTCTCTATTGCTTTCTGTGCATGAAGAGCACTGAACTAGCTCTTAAAAATTATGTGAGGGTAAGGGAAGATAATAGTACAATAAGTCCCAGCTTCTGAAGCCTTTTTCACACCTTACCTGGTCATGGACACATCTGCTGTGGGTCCTGGTATTGACTCTGCCAGGAGGGGAGTGCTACAGGAGCATTCCCCTTCGCACTGGCTACCTCTGTGCTCCAGGAAGTACGATGGCCACACCTCTTCCGGCTACAGTGCAGCCTAGATTCCTAGGCTGCGCTGAAGCAGGAAGTGCAGCCATTGTGCTTCCAGGGCCTCCGCAGACAAAGTAAGTCTGTGATGGTGGTGCAATCACCGACAATTGACAGGGAAAACTCATCGATGATTCGCGGTGCAATCACACTGCCTGGAGACAGAAGAAGGATGGAACTGCGACAACATTGTGCATAGGCATCATCATAGCCCTGTCTTTCTCCCATCCCTATGGTGGTTTGGGAGGTGGAGCGGAAAGGGCCTTAGAGAGCCTGTAAAACCATTGTTTGCTTCTCAGGACAGCATCTCAGTGAGTATAACTCCTACTCCCAGAAGACATATGTGAATATTATTGACATGAATGGCCAACAATAATAAGAAAGTGAAGGTAGGTAAAAGATAAACTATAACCTCAGCTGTCAACACTGCAATGAATGTGTGTTCCATGTTTCAATGAAATTCAGCATCAAATGACACCAGCCGTTCAGAAACCAAATTCTAGTGTTTCTTATAATAATGATAGAATGCCATGAAATAGATAAAATTTTACGCTGCAATTTTGTGCATACTGGATCATAAATGAGACCCATTGAATGCAATGGGCCTTACTCCAAAGTTACTGTAAATGGAAGAGGAACCTTATTCAGGATTTGAAGTCCGGGATTTGGGTGACTCAAGGCAGTTCTGATACACAGTAATCTCTGAGTTAATAAACATGGCAGTGAGTCCCACCTTCACATGTTTCCAGGATGGCAGAAGATACAAAAAAATTGAGCAAAATTCCTATTTCACATCTTTAGCAATTTTCAAATGCATAGTTGTGTTAGTCTTATTTCAGCATTTTTCAGCATTAAATGGGAAAGGGGAGATGAAACTAGCAGCACCTTTAAGATTAACTGATTTATTTTAGGATGAGCTTCCATGGGTTTCATTCCATGCTGAATAACAGTGTCACTATAAAAACCAGAAGGATATTACCAGTTACAAAGAAGTAGGCGATAGAGCCAGATTGTAGTAGGATGCAGAAGGATGCCTGTTGAAACTCTGGCTGTAAACATCAGAAAAGTTATATAAGATGATATAGGTCTGTCAGGTAGCAAGTCTGTTGGTCTTGAGATGTGAAAGCAATCCATTCTTGCTTCCCTCAAAGTAAGAAAATTTTCTGAGAAGTCTTTGTAAAGCAAAATTTTGTGGACCTGAGTATTAATATATGTAGTGTGCTGAGTGTGATGGCATGGCTTGAGCTTCCAACTATGACTGGAGACCATGGTTCAGATCCCTGCTCAGCCATGGAAACCCACTGTGTGACTTTGGGGAAGTCATGTTCTCTCAGCCTCAGATGTAGGCAAAGGCAAACTGCCTCTTAACAAATCTTGCCAAGAAAATCCCATGATAGGTTCCCCTTAGGGTTACCATAAATCAGAAATGACTTCAAGACACAACAACAAAGTGTGCTAAGTTTTCAAAGTAGTAGCCATGTTAGTGTCTTGTAGCACTCTGTACTGAATCCAAAGAAGGCAATTTATATCCATGAAAGCTCATGCAAAAATAAAAACCAGGTAGTCTTAAAGATGTTGCCACATTTCTTTTTTTCCCCTGTCCCCCTTCCTTCCTCCTTTTTAAGATGTGTCAAGAAATCATGCAAAAGGCAAGAAACTTGTCTTTAGCAAAATGTCACAAGCAATAAAATTTTCTGTGGTTGAAATAAGTTGTATGGTATGCCAAATAGGGAGAAGAGTGCAATAAAATAATCAATTTTGAGAAATGCAATTTGTGATGAATATGAGTGTTTTCTTTTACAGGATGCTTACAGATGACACTTTTACTGGGCCATTACCTTTCTTTATACCCTTGCTGTTACAGGAGGTTGAGAGAGCATTGACTTCAACTCATAACTGTTTTATGTTTTCCTACCTCCTCTTTCTTAAAAAAATAAAAAAATGTGTTAAGGAGGAAAAGACATAATGGGTGCACAGTGTCCATTGATTGTTGGCAATTCTACTTGGAAACACATACCATCTGCCTAGGTTTCCTTTTCCTAGAATTTGAGGAGACACATCTCCTCAAAGGGAGCCCTGGTGGCGCAGTGGTTAAATGCCAGTACTGCAGTCACAAGATTGTGGTGGTGGAGCCAAGTGTGAAAAGGGGAGCCCATTGTAAAAGTCGTCTATTTACATTTCTGAAAAATCATGCTAGATTGGGTTGTTAGTCCCAATGTACACAGTACATCAAGGTGAAATTTTGGAATAGTTTGGATTTCATGGATTCACGAGTCAATGTTCTTTATGCACAGACATTCCAATACTGTCTTGACCTCCTATGGTTTTTGAAGTCTCTGCACCTATAAAGAGAGATTTTTAGGGATAACAGCAATAACAGGCTGGACAGTCCTGTTTCAAAAATTGAAGGCCATGAGCATTTTTCAAGAAAATCTTGGCAGTGCTCAGTTCTGTGCAACACCCCTTTCCTGACTGCAAATTGGAGCTCAGTTCTGAGGCTTAAAACTGACTTTTAAAGATTACCAGTGACTGAGATCAGGCTGGAGAGTTCCCACCCCTGGTTTGCATCATGGCAGGGATGGAAATCTTTCAACCTTCTTGGTGTTGTTGGATTGCAAATCCTAGCAGTCCAATGATGGAATATATTAAGAGTTCCCATTCAGCTACATGAGGACTGCATAATTCTCATCCCTCCATTAAGATAATCAGGCACAAAGGAGGACAAGACTCATGCAGTGCAAAAGTAGTAACTGATGGAGTTTGTCATGAAGGTTTACTCAAAAGCAGCAAGACTTTAGGCATGGGAGGGAAATGCTGTGATCACCCCATATTTAGTACAAAGCACATTAATTATCACATCAGGAAAGTTTTTCTTTGCAATTAAAAAGTAGCCCTCTTTATTCTCACAGATATTTCAAAATCTGGGTAATAAAAATATTTTTAATACAAACAAGGACATTAGGAGGAATTTGGCACTGCGTTCTGAATCCTTTGATCATCAGAGAGGCAGAAAATTCTTATCCAAATATCCAAAGCAGGCTAAAAACAAATGTTTCACTGGGAGCCAAGTACTTGGAGTCTAAGACAATCCAAATTAACATTTTTCAGAAACCACTGGAAGTTGGGATGCCGAAACTGAAATCCATTAATGTGGTCTGAGTTTCAAAGTATAGAGAACAAGTAAATCTTTCCAAGAAGCCAGTGATTTAAATCAATCATTCTCTGCTTGAAACCCTTAAGGCAGTTCTGAGTTTCTTAGGACCACTATGGCTGCAATCCTACTCAATACAGCGGGATTTATTATTGTTGTGTGCCTTTAAGATGTTATGTGTCTTCAAGTTGTTTCCAACTTATGGCAACACCAAAGCAACCTTATCACAGGGTTTTCTTGGCAAGATTTATTCAGAGGGGGTTTGCCCTTGCTTCCCTATGGGGCTGAGAGAGTGTGACTTCTCCAAGCTCACTCAGGGGCTTTCTATGGCTGAGTGGGAATTTGAACCCTGGTCTCCAGAATTATAGTCCAACACAAACCATTATGCAATGTTGGCTCTTTACTGTGAGATTTACTCTTAGTAAAAAGGCATTGATTACTATTTGAATGCCTTTCCACATTTTTCTTTTAAAAAAAGTTTTTTTAAAAAACAAAAATCCTTTGCTTGATCCTTGTTTTAGCCATTGTTTTAGCAATGTTATCTCATTGCTATGTAATGAAGGGAGGAGATGGGGGGGGTGGAATGTAAGATTTCTGCATCTGTGGGAGGAAGGAAGGTGGAATTATCTCACTACAATTCATGGCTTTTGATAAATGGAACTGGATGGCACTTGAGTGCTGGCTCTACATAGTCTCTGTGTGCAAAAGCAGAATGGAATTTTTATTTGAAAAGCCTGGCCATTATTTATGAAATGGCACCACAGGGTAGAAGGGATAGCCATGCTGTTTTAAGGAGGGAACATAGGAGGCTGATTTCAACTGAGTCAGACCATTTGTTCATTTACTTCAGTATTGTCTACATACGCTGACTGTTTAAGAGGATTCCACCAGAGTTTCAGACAAAGGTTGTTTCCACTCCTGCCTAGACCCACTCAGGACTGGATCTGGGAGCTTTGACATGCAATACCTGGGTAAAAATCCAACATTGATCCTACCTAGAGTAATTGATCTTTTAAAATCAATGAGATTAAGAATGTATCTGTACTACACTGCATCAAGTGCCATTGCACCATCTATGGAATCCTATGATTTCGGCTTGGTGAGATACTTAGGATTCACTGCTGTAGTTCAGAGGAGTAAATGAGAGCTCCTTAGCATTTCTTAATTATTTCACCAGGCCACAAATCCCAAGATTCCATAAACTAGAACAGGGACCATTAAAAGTCATATTAGAAGCTGTATAGTGCAGATATGCTCTTAATTGCAACTAACAGTCTCCATCCATTCCCAGGGTTCTATGTGCATTTTGGTGAACTAGTGTTCAGTTTAGCCCCATGTGTTCTACCATTACACTATTCTTCTTACAGGTGTAACTTGATCCCACTCTTCTCTCATCTAAAATTATCAACCTTGCATTTAAAAAAAAGAAGTAAGGATTCCAGCACTCTATCTGCACACTGTAAAAGCTTAAAATCAAGACTTGTGCAGTCATGGTTTGGCAGAGAGAGACAGAAATATAACCCAGAATTATTTTGGTGACTTATTCTGGTATAACTGGGTGTCACATCAGCACAAGCACTCTTCTGGATGTTGCACAAAGCAGTATCCTGTACCACACATGTGTCAAACACAAGGCCTGCGGGCCGAATCCGTCCCACCAGGCCATTTCATGTGGCCCTCGCACCTCTCTTGCAACTGCAGCACTCCCTCTGCCTGGCAAGCCCAATCCCCACATCGCAGGCCCCGGATGCAATGTATTCTATGGAGGGAGCAGTCTGGGAAGCAGAAAGTGGCACTCTTTAGATATACTGAGCAATTTTATGTCACTTTACAGAGGTAGAGGGACTATAAACTACAGTCGAATAGACCCAAAATGTCCAAGAAAAGAAAAGCTGATGCAGAGAGAAGGCAATTTAAAAAAACAGTAATAATCAAATGCAGAGGCAATTATTTAATACGATAAAAGAGTAAATATGTTTATATAGTCTTACAGATACAACTGGCCCTTTGAGGGCAACCATAATGCTGATGCAGCCCAAGATGAAGTTGAGTTTGACACCCCTGCTGTACCACCTTCTTCCATGATTTCAAAATGGCTGAGGAAGAGTGATGGTGCTCAGCTCTTTCTCCTGCTCCAGCCTGAACAGCCAATGTTTCACCAGGCAAAGGGGCTGCTGTGGGAGAACATCTGCCAACCATTGCTACTGATAGTGCCTGTGGCTGCAGAATCTACCACACAGCTGTAATAACATTTTTAGACAGAACTTACACTCACAAGGCACTTTAAAAAACTAAGGCCATTTCCACACTAGATTGTTAGAGCGCTATCATTCCGCTTTCATCATCTTATGGAATCTTATGGACAGGCCGGCCAGCCTCTCCCTGAACTGCAAACCCCAGGATTCCATAGGATGTTGAAAGTGGAATGATAGCGCTATAACAGTCTAGTGCGGAAATGGCCTAAGGGTATGAAGAGTGTACACACCACCTGGGACCGTAGTATGTGAAAGAGACGTGTATTTTAAAAATGCATTTTTTTAAGAAAAGCACATCTCTAGCAATTTTAAAAATCTGCTTATTTAATTTATACCTTCCCTTTCTTTCGATATGAGACTCAAGACAGCTGACATTATAAATTAAAACAAAGTACATCTTTTTAAAAACCTAATGATAAAATCGTTTTAAAACACAGTGCCAAAGTAAGGTATCAGTGCTTTCAAATAATGTAACATCATTTTTTAAAAAATGCCAGCAACAATAAGTATATAGACACTTGGTGTGCAGGGCTTTTGGACAAATTGTTAAGAATAAAATATCAATAAAATCCTACTAATAAGGAAGAAAATCATCAATATTGCAGAAACCTATGGGCTGTATTCATAATGTCAAATGAGGAAGCCCATATTCAACTGTGTTCATTGAAACAAATACCTGTTAAAAGCTGCCTAAAATAAAAGGGGTGGGACTGCTTTTTTTCCCCCAAGTCAAAACAGATGCTAGAGAGCATATCAAAAAGAAATATGCTATCATCCATCAAAGAGCCAAGACTGTCCACAAGGTACACTTAGTGGTAATCTTGAATTCCTCCCCCGTGTATTTGTTTACTGGAGTGGAGATGTTTGCTAGAAGAAAGAATCCTGCTTTCCAAGTGATAGCATATTGCTATTTTGGCATTGCTGGAAAAATGGAGCATCACCTGAACAATCTCCTTGAGGAAAAGTGCTACATTTTTATTGTTGCCATATAACATGATAACTCTACAGCAGTGGTTCTCAACCTGTGAGTCCCCAGATGTTTGTGGACTTCAGTTCCCAGAAGCCCCAGCCACTATGGTCAATGCTCAGGGCTTCTGGGAGCTGAAGTCCAAAAACATCTGGGGACCCACAGGTTGAGAACCACTGCTCTACAGGTTTATGCTGTTACTTCATCTGAGCACAGGTCTGAGCAGTGAAGGCAGGCTGACCAAGTGAAGTGCCCCCAGCTGGATATAAAACCTGCGGGACTCCTGCTAATTTTCTATGAGAAGAGGGCTGGGAAGACAGTGTGGGAACAACACATTTTGTGAGACTGCTTGTTTCATTCGGATACCAAAGATCAACTTTCAGCCTCCCAGAGACACAGTCCATTAGACACCGACAACCGGCATGGCTTCATCTGAAGCCTTAAAAGCCCAGCTAGAAATCAGCTGAGGTTTTTCTCATGCCCTAGAGATGCTTTTAGGGGAAAAATTCCTCGGGCAGTTGAATAATTTTTTCCTGCATTCTGCATTGGTATCCCACTTCCATTCCTCTCTCTCAAGAAGCTGATATCCTTCAGGTTGTCCCATCTTTCACTCACAAGACTCTTATGAAGTGGGCTAGGCTATGAGAGAATAACTGGCCAAAGTCCATACAGTTACAGTATATTCTTCCCTCACTGGGTATAAGGCAAACAGTATTTTTTTTTAATGAGAAGTGTCCTTACTACACTTCAGTAATTATTTCCAGGACAGTTGATATAAGAAAGGAAAAAACACAATTAAAATATAGATAATGGAAATGAGAATCAAAGTAAAACACAGAACTGTATCTAGACATAACTATAGTGAGGGAAGATGCACTAAAATCAGTGGGACTTCAGTTTCTGTTGACTTAATTATTGATTTCAATGGGTATAAAAAGTATAAGTAAGACTGGTAATATTTGGTAAGTCGTAGTGCTAAAAATCAGCCTTCTCCATCCTGATGTTCTCCATAAGGTTGTTAGTCCACTCTTCTGGAAAGCATCAGAATGAGGAAGGTTGATATGGCTCCTATCAACTACCATGGCATAACAAAGAATCCTTTGGCATCTTTAAAGACTAATAGATTTATTTCACCGTGCCCAAACATATCTGAAGCTCCAGCTGTCTGAGGAACTGAACTGCAAATCCATAAAAAATTATGATGAAATAAATCTTAGTCTCAACATGATGATGACGATGATGACAATGACTTTCATCTTCTCCATTTATATTCCACGTTTCTTGGCAAAATGTGGAATGCTGGAACTCAAGGCAGCTTACAAATTAAACACAAAATAGCTAAAACATAGGAGTCAGCATGGTGTAGAGGTTTGAGTGTTGAACCAAGATTTCAGAAGACTAAGGTTTGAATCCCTGCTCAGCCATAGGAGTCCATTGGATGATCTTGGGCAAGTCACACGCTCTCAGCCTCAGAAGAAAGCAAGGACAAACTTCTTCTGAATAAATACTGCCAAAAAAAACCCCCACTTATTAAATGGGGTCACCATAAGTTGGAGTTGACCTAAAGGCACGTAACAAGAACAAGAACAAAATTAAATTGTACAAATGGTTAATGTTAAAATATAATTTAACTGTCAATTACATCAAGAACAATTTAAAACATACTGTTAAAAGTAATAAAAAGCAGTTTAAAACAGTATGGTTAAATGCAGCACACCACCCATCACAAGTCTTTCTTTAAAAAAAAACCAGTTCTCAATAAAATAAGGCCAACGTGACTATCCCTTTGAAAACTCACACACTATATTATATAAATGTTCAATATTCTCTCTCTCTCTCTGACTCACACACATACACACCCTGGATATATATTGCCATTGAAGACAATGTGATATAGCCTTTCTGATGATCAAACGAGATGGACCTGTCTTGTTTTTCTTCATATAAGGAAAAAACTAAGCATCCCATGCAATTTCCCCCAGAGACTAGCAGCCATACTGAAACATAAACTGTACTTCCTAACTCCTTGGGGATGATCCTGAAGTCCTGAGAGGAAGTGAAGGAAAACTTCCCAAAACTGTTTCAAAACAGTGAGATCCACATTTGACTTCTAAGGGTCTGTTGGAGGAGCCCTCCCCTGTGCCCCACCAGTACAGCAATACACTGTGGGAGGATATGGGAGAGGATCTTCTTTGCTGTGGCACACTGGTTATGGAATACCCTCCCCTCAAAGGCCTGGCTGGCACCAACACTAGGGCACCAAGTGAAAACAGGCCTTTTATTAAAGCCTTGAGGTCCTAACTGATTTTAACCAAATTTGCACATGTATGATGTTTTTAAATTATTTGAAATTATTTTAACTGGTTGTATATTGCCTTGTTTTGGATGTTTACTGGTTTAATATGATTTTAGTCTTACAAAATTATTCTTAGTTTACTACATTTTTCTAAATTGATTTTATTGTATGCTGCACTGAGATCATCAGATATTACCAGGATATAAATATTTTAATACAGAGAGAGAGAGAGAGTTCCATGTTTCACACTAACTTCTGTTTTCCCATAACAGAATGTGATTATTTTGCACATTCATGGGCAGCACTCGTGTGAAAAGTCTGAACTCTGCTGAGGTTTTCCATAAAGCGCTTTGGAAGGATAGACACTACATTGGCCACATTGGCACACACACTGTTGCTGCAAGAGCTGGCAGGTCTGCTGCTTTCCTTCCTGCTTTCCTCACCACAGAAACTTGCAGTTATGTTTATATTTTAGCTTTTGTCAGCCCTCTGGGCATTCAGTATCCAGGCTGCCTCCGAAAACGTTTCTCAATGGTTTGTGCAGAGGTGTAGCTACAGGAGAGGCAAAATAAGGGCATTGCCCTCCCAAATAAGAGTTCTGCCCCCCTCCGTGAAATTTGCCTTTGGTCCCCAAATTTCTAGCATCGCAGAGTGTGATACACTGAAAACTAATCATATCTAGCAGTAATATTGAAAGATCTTGTCACCCTCAAAGGTAAGTGACTCAGGGGTCCACCTGCAATGCCAATGCCTCTGCGGAAAGGTGGGGGAGTATAGCTTAGAGGCCTGCAAGAGAGGCGTGACCATGGGATCTTTTCACCTATGTATACTGTGAGTAAAGAGGAGACAATCTCCATTACAGGCTAGGAGGTGGTCACGTGCACACAGGAGTCCTAGCCCCTCCCGTCTGCTGACTCATGAATATTACTACCTCACCTGAACATTGCCTTATTTGGAAGGCAGCTTGTGATTGGAAGAACTCTCATGTTACCTGTCCCTCTGGATATTTCCTTATATGGATGGAAGTTTCTGGACATTACCTAATACAGTGGTTCTCAACCTGTGGGTCCCCAGATGTTTGTGGACTTCAGCTCCCAGAAGCCCTGAGCATTGACCATAGTGGCTGGGGCTTCTGGGAGCTGAAGTTCACAAACATCTGGGGACCCACAGGTTGAAAACCACTGACCTAATATGATTTCCTCATATGGCTGGAAGTTTCTGGATATTACCTAATATGGGGCGGGTGGTCTGTGATTTGGTGGAAAAACGCTGCAATGGGTGTGTATGCTGTTTACCTGGATACCTGGATACCTGGATATAAAGGCCTTGCCAAGTCTTAGTTCCTCGTTCTGAACCTCCGGCACCCTGCTGCAGCAGAACTTTTATATTTTTATACTTAATAAATCTAGCCTCTCGCCTTTGAACCAAGAAACGTCTAGTCATTTGCCTGTTTCTCAGAAAAAGCTGTCCTTCTCAAGGG
Source organism: Iguana delicatissima (assembly GCA_948472985.1). Taxonomy (NCBI): domain Eukaryota; kingdom Metazoa; phylum Chordata; class Lepidosauria; order Squamata; family Iguanidae; genus Iguana; species Iguana delicatissima. The sequence continues at coordinate 23,743 of CAOKZL010001990.1, read as the reverse complement.
CGCAGAAGGTGACATATACCAGTACTAACTGAAAGACACTAGTTGGAGGTTAAAAGGATGTTTTATTGGGGGGAAATCACAAACACACCCAAGATTCAAGCAGTCTCACAACCATACAAGGCTTACAGGAGGAAGTGAGGGGAAAGTTGGATAGAGAGGCGTTAGCATGAAGTGAGTGATATTTACCAATCCTGAAGAAATGAAAGTCAAGGTGAAATGGCTAAAACACAAGAGTTTGAGGGCAGCAGAGAAGAACGATACAGTATGATGCCATAAATGCTAGCAAAAAGCCAGGGTCTGAACCAGGATTTAAATACCCTTTGTCTGCCTTAAAGGAGGAGATGTTAATGACTCTCCAGCACAGCAAACAAGAGAGGGCTGGAACGGGCTAATGGTCTTGACTTTAAGACACCAAGCATTGATAGATGTCATAATAGCCCCTTAATGGCTAGCCAGGAGAGGAAACCAAAGGGAAAGGTGGCAGGAAGAGGCTAGAGGACATTGATCACTGGTTGGCTCATCAAAGTTGCCTTGCTGACTATTGTTTTCTGAGTTTGGGCCATCGATAGGATTGTCTCGGCCCCATTAAGTTGGCTAATCCTTGTGAACTTATGACTTGGCCATACTGAGGTCATCTGCCCAAGCACAGGTTCTCAGTCAGAGTCCCTCTCCACATAGTGTTCAGCCATAAGTGTATAATCTTGTGCCGATTAAATAATGTTCATTGTCAGTTATACCACATCATGGAGTGGGGCTGTACAGCATGGTAACAACATTGCATCATTACACAAAGGGATCTTGTAGCACCTTTGACGTTGAATGAAAATTATAGCATAAGTTCTTGCATACTCAATCTACAAAAGCTTATCTGATCAAATAAAATGAGTCTGCAAAAATCTCATGCTCCATATTTCTTTCTCTCACTCTCACCAGTGCTGCAAGATCCCTTTTTTCATACTCCTTTATGTGTGTACACCTCCAAATCACCTATTTACTTATGGCACTCCTCTGAATTCCATAGGGTTTTCTTAGGCCAGGAGGACTCAGATGGTTTTGCCAGTTCATTCCTCTGAAATATAGCCTATAGCACTTGGTATTCATTAGTGGTCTCCCATCCAAGTACTAACCAGGTCTGACCTTACTCAGATAGGACTTGGTGCCTTTAGGGTGTTTATACAAGTTGGTCTTTCATATTTGCTGTATTCTCCTTCCCTTGGTGACTTTGCCAGCCTCTTTCTATAGGCTGCCTAAACTATATTTCTAAATGTTCAACTGACATTTTAAGGTGCAACAATACTAGAAATTCAGAAACTGAAGAAAAATTTCATCAGGGGCAGAATTCTTATTTGGGAGGGCAATGTCCTCATTTTGCTGCCACCCACCTCTAAGCTACACCCCATGGGTAAGTGTCATTCTGTTAAAATCTCTTAAAATCTGGCAAGTCTTAAACAGGAAGCTGTCTTTGTTTGCCAGGCCAAGTCACTCATTCAGATGGAAGATATGGATCCTGTCTCATTACCCCCGCATTTGAATGATTTAGCTCCACATCAGCACTAATGTGCTGATCTCCAAATCGAGTTTTCAATTTGCAGTCCGTCCATCTTTTAATTTCACAGAATATTAGCTACCTCTGATGCCATGTTCTGCATTCTAAACAAGAGATCACAGACAAAAAGCAGAGGAAGAGATCAATCTGTGACATAAATAGTTGCTACCCTCTCTCCAGAATGTGAGATGTGCTTTGTGGCAAAAGCTAATTAAGGGCTACCTGCCCTCGGACACCACGTCATGATGAAACTCACATTACATTGCAGACTGCTGAATTTTGAGATTTAGATTATCAAATGGTACTATATAAGAGATGCCACATTTCTCAAGCAAAAAGTTTGAGCAAAGTTGGCTTCCATTGTGTTTCTCAAATGCTACCCTATGTTTTTCAAATGAATGGAAAGCTTTTAAAAAGATTCTTTAAGGCAGTGGTTCTCAACCTGCGGGTCCCCAGATGTTTGTGGACTTCAGCTTCCAGAAGCCTCAGCCACTATGGTCAATGCTCAGGGCTTCTGGGAGCTGACGTCCAAAAACATCTGGGGACCCACAGGTTGAGAACCACTGCTTTAAGGAGACATGATAAAATTTAAAAGCTTTAACTTGCCACCCCAAATTTACTGTACCTTGTTGTATTGCAATGATTACTTGGATGATGCACAATTGCAGAGAGATCTTTCATGCCCAGATACATGTAGAATCTACTCACCAGGAAGAAGAGCTTTCCATAAGTAATTACCAAGAAAGGTTCCCTTTCTTTTGACCCTCATTCTTTTGCATGGCTACAATCCCACTCTTCTCCTGAGGCTGACACTAGATTGCCCCTAGTATGTCTACTCTCCTCCTTACTAGAATCTAGAATAAACCATCTCAAGGTACAGATAGTTCAAAAATTGTATTTGGAGTAAATCTACTAGAGAAGATGAAGGACTCTAGTGGCCCCTGGAGATTCTGATGGCCCAACTGTGCTACTGAGATCATTTGAGAAGGTGCACTAGGATACCAGTTTTGGGGTCATTCTCGGCACACAGCTACAAATAAAGCAATCACAGTGAGAGGGTTGGCACTGCCCACTTATCTGAATGAAGTGCTCTATCAAAGCATGAAGGCTCTGAAGAAATGGAAGGGAGAAGAAATAGCAAGTCTAGTATAGGACAAGATGTGAACAGCTTTTCCTTCTACCATGAGGTGGGCAATATGTAGCTCTTGGATGACCACCCCATCAAACCTAGCCAGCACACTGAACAGTGAGGGGTGATGGACTGGAAAAACCTCACCAGTATCTGGAGGGTTATAGGACCTCAGCCTTGATTTGGATTAGATCAGTGGTTCTCAACCTGTGGGTCCCCAGATGTTCGTGGACTTCAGCTCCCAGAAGCCCCAGCCACTATGGTCTAAGCTCAGGGCTTCTGGGAGCTGAAGTCCACGAACATCTGGGGACCCACAGGTTGAGAACCACTGGATTAGATTAATGAACATGAAACAGCATCATGTTCATGAAGATTTAAGGCAACAGCTGTTCAGGTAACTCTTATATAGAAGCCACAACCCATTGGCATACTTTGGTATCTAATGACAGTGGGATTTGCCCTCTGTGGTGGTGGTGGTGGTGGTTTTTAAACTGCTCCAGAAAATTTCTCAGAAGTTCCAAAAACCTAGTCCAGAGGTTCTTAGGGCGCATGGGGTGAGAGTTGTAGGCAGGAGGAAGACCATCAATTTGGGTTGGGAAAAGGAGTAAAATCCAGAAGATGTAAATCACTGCATAATAGCAATTGTCCCAAAGAATGTATTGTTGTAAATCTGGGAAAGACTAGTTACTGATAATGTCTGTTCTGATTTTGCTCAGCCTGCTGAGCTATCCAGATGATCAAATGGTAATATATGAGAGATGCCACATTTCTCTTCTGGAAATGGTGTTTTATTGCTGTTAAATGTATTCTTATTGTTTTATTCTGATAGCAAGTAAGCCAAAAAGCCATATGCTGTACACTACAGCATTTTAGAAAAATAAAGCCACAGGGGAAACTTTAGAATAGAGTAAAAAATAGACTTTATTGAATAAAATATCCAGTAAAATACATGATTCAGGTACAGCACCGTCACACACAACATAAGTTAATACTTCCACTGAGTTTGCACAGCAGCAATGGTACAAAGTATTTGCTTGCAGTGTACAAATTTAGGCACAAATAAATACACAGTTTGTGATTTAGTGTATACTAACAAACATACGCAAACACCTTTACCTGCCTTTAAACTTAGTTCATATTTAAAAAAGATATCTTGGATAAAACCGTCTACACTTTTCTCTATTTTTTTTTTCAAGTGGTTCAAATTAACACATACTCAAATTTAATTCCCCCTATATTTGTTTGCTTCATTCTGCACCATACATAAAATTAAAGAAAGAATACCCTTCACATTACCGGAAAAGAGTAGCAAGCATTCCAATATATTCCTCTAGGTAACCCACAGGCAAAACCCAAAACCACAAATCCAGGGTAACTTCCTGGGATCTCAGGCTGATCCTAGAGGCTCAATCTGCCCATGCAGAGACAGACTTTCCCATGGGATCTGATAGAGAGGCACCTAAATGTAGTGCTTCCATTGCCATTGTTGTGCAAGTACATTGCTCCTCCTGCCTGTCTCTGTACAGAAAAACTACCTTTTCTGGGGTCCTATCAGGAACCCTGCTGGAGAGGAACCTGGCCAATGATTCTCCTCCCATGGAAACCTCAAGAAAGAACTAAATGGCATTTGTATTTCGCATAAATCAGTCTCAGAAGTATAGCCACTGATTTTTTTTAAAAAAAAATAAAGCAAACAAAGCTCAAATGATACATTTGGTTTAAAATCAAAATGCGCTTTTACCTATTTGCAAAGTTTTTTTCAAAAAAAGACACAACTACGTAGGTGACCCTCATGGAGAGTTCATATTTGTAAAATCCAAGTAGTGTCTCCACTAGGCAATAGACTACTTAAGAATAATATGTGAAGTAGTAGTTTCCTAGAAATGGCAAATAGTTCTAGCCTTATCTTTCTTGAGATTTATTGAGAAGTCACCAGAAAGGTATAGTGAATAGCTGAATTGAGCCTGTCTACAAAAGGTGGATAGATGTGTTCCATGCATGGGAATACAATGCAGGCCCACATTTCCCCAACATGCTGGACTACACTTATCACCATCTCTGGTCACCCTGGCCATTGACTAGGATGATGGGAATGTAGTCTAAAAATGAAGAGTGACCCAGGTTGGGAAAGGCTGTTCTACTGAGACAGAATCTTGACAAGGAACAGAAAGACAGAGAGAGAGACTTCATGACCTACAAACCTATCTGTGTGTCCAGCGCCATTAACAAAAACTGCAAAGTTTAGTTCACCTACTACCATCCCAATGATACAAGTTATAGGCCATTTCTGTACTAGACTGTTATAGTGTTATTCCATTTTCAACATCCTATGGAATCCAGGGGTTTGCAATCAAAGGCCCCTCTCTAAACTGCAGGATTCCACAGGATGTTGAAAGTGGAATAGCAGCACTATAATAGTCTAGTGTGGAAATGGCCATAATTAGCAAAAATCCTGACAGTGGTACTATATATGTGAGGGAGTCTTATCACCCCCACCTCCCATTAATATTCATGGTTGTTAAAACAATTAATTACATGGAGTCAAGCAGAACTCAAGTCCAGTGCGACCTTCTCACCAAAAGGAGTACTTCAAGCAATGTTCAGACTTTTTTTTCCCTAAAAAAATGTTGTTATAGAACCATTGCAAATGACAGACTGAGGGAAATATTGACAAAAGTAATGGTAAGTTTTCTTCCTTCTAAAAATAGTGTTAGTCAATATGCAACAGATACAAGTGACTCTGAGCATTATGGGAGTAACAGAAAGTTAGCCAAGATACTTCCTTGTCATATAAAGGAGCATGCCCTGGGAAGTACTGCAAAACTTCCAACTAGCTGACATTCTATAGAACCAAAATGGGAAGACTTCTGACTTCCCAAATGTAAAAGGTCATTTTCTTCCAGTAGGCTATATATTCTTTAAAAAAATATGTAAAATCTGTTCTATGGCATGCATTAACTGAAAAGCTCAATGAACATCAGAGCTAAAGGAGGGCAAAAACAAAGATCTGTAATGATTTTTTGCCACTTTGCTTTCTGTGTCTTTTGTTCTCCTTGTTTCTGCTGTTCCTTGCAATGAACAATGAACTGGTGCTGGTCTTTATCCACTCACTGATCCTATTAAAACTCAAAACCAGGAAGTTAAGACACTCTACAAGAGTAAAAGAGATTGAGGAAACAACTTATTCTGTTGTGTCACAGACTGAAATGGATTTGAAGTAAGGCTCTGACAAAGTATGTCAACTCATAAAAAGGAGTTATTACTATGAAACACAGCTTAGAAAAGTTACTTTAGGGACTGCAACTGCCAAAATCCCCAATCAGCATGCCTAGCTACCATGAAGGCTGGCGGATTCCAGATGTTGTTGCCCCCCAAAAGAAAACTTTCCTAGCTTTGATGAGAAGTTAATTCTTTCACCCAATTTCATTTGGTCCACTCTAATCCTACTAAAAGCTGCAAAAGTGTTCTATAAAATATTGCCTAAAAATTCCAACACTATTACTACAAAACCAAAACACACACCTCATGAGGGAATATGACTCCACTCTGATGATGTGTTTGAGATTCACTGGGCAAAAAATTAATTTTGACTAATGTTTCAGCATGAAGCAGAGACAGTACATTGAAGGTGTCCAGTTTTGTTTTTTTGTTTTTTACTTGTAACCTACTGCTCCCTTCTTGCACATGAAAAGAAGTATTGTTTCCAGTGAAAACTGGTATAGTTCAAAGGACACAGTTATAGCTTTAAGGTAATGAGAAAGAAGATAGGAAGCTAAGTTCCATTTCCCTAACACTAGGATCAGTAATGCTAGGAAACGGAAAGAAGTGGATCAAGCATCATGATTACATTTTTACGAAGTCAAGAGTACATCAAAATAGAAAAAAATCATTCACAGACCACTCACACTTACACTTGAAGAAAGTTATCTATTTCAAAACTGTTATAGGAACACCGGAGTACCATCTCTGAAGAGACATCTGTGGCTATTCTTGAAATTCCATGCTGTGCCTATGGGAAATCTGAAATTGGACTTTTGACTTGTATAAAGACAACCACACTGGTTGCACTCAAAAACAGAAACACTAGATACTATATGCATCATATCTTCATTTGCCTAGCTGAAAAGTTAGGAGAACAAGGCTATGGACATCTTCTCAGAAAGAAGTCCCATCGAATTCAGTGAGGGTTATTTCCAGACCCAGATCAAAGGGTATAGTCAAGGACTGTAGCCTAAGCCAGAAGTTTGGAAGCAGTAGCTAATTGGATGAAGGCACATCACAACAGAAGTTATATGTGCTAGGACTTTAAGAATGGAAAACACAGCCTGAAACAAATCTGTTGATTTAATTGATAAATAAAGGCTGTAATACAATTGGATTTTTCTTTTAAAAATAGCTTGCCTGTAGTATAAAATTTAACACAAGTCTTGTCAAAACATTAAGGCTGCACAATTCTGTGAAGTTAACCTAGAAATAAGCCCTTACTGAACAAAGTGGGAGTTACTTTTGAGTGGACATGTTTACAATTGCCCTGTAATTAGTTCTTATATAACTGAGTAATTAGCATATGCCCAGTCCTATATTTAGGCAGGCCTGAAAGTACCATATTACATTTTGCTTTTCATCCCAGCCTGCTTATGAGAACTCTGTCTCTTTATAAAAGCGTGCTATAACCTGTGTCCACAGCAGGGTTTTCCTTTGCTCTCCTGTCCTCTCTTCTTCTCTGCACCAGACCCAAGGTACCCTGCAAAAAAGCCTGCAACCCCAACATTCCAGAACAAATGCGGAGGAGGTGCACAGCAAGCTGCAGAGGGGGAAGCCACTCTATAAGCGATTGCTGTTCTACAGGCAGAGTGTCAGCACAGGATGTGAACGTTAACCCATGTCAAAAAAAGAGGAAGGAGAGGGGAGGGAAGGTCCACTAATTTTTTTCCTAAATATACTTTGCTTCGTTGACTCACAGGAGAGGGCAGTGTATAGTATATTCAGTGGTTGCCAATACTCCCTCTGAATATACACCTGCAAATAAAACTCCTTCTCTCTAAAACTACCGGTACTTCCAAAACTCACACACCTAGTTTTGCTCCTGTATGTATGCTTCTTCCAAAGTACTTGATAAACAACTTTGCCACAGAGCCTATGTGAGAAAGTGCTGGATTCAGCAACACAAATTCTGCTCCCACCATCTTTTGAAGAGTGATGTTTGCCTAAGCATCACTCTTCATACCATTTTCTGTTATTAATATGCATGCAAACCCAGAGAAGAGACATCGTAGAAAAGAAATGAGAACGCCAAGATATGGTATCTATTTTAAAAACTGTAAACGGACTCCTACTTGCCTCTCTCCTATATGCTGTGTTTGCTCCCAGTCCAAGTTATGTATCACTTTCCATAACAAATATTAAACAAAGAGACATTTGCACTAGAACTCAGATACACACTTAGACCATGCTGCCATCTTTAAGCTGTCAAACAGAAGTGCTTCAAAAGTGCAACAAAAAAGGAAGTGGTGGTGGTAACTCTTCAGGAGCACCTTGATTCTTAATTCCCCAAACATTTACTGCTCTAGATCCAGAAGAATGTAGTGTGGAGTTAAACCTAAGATTCTTGGACATCATTCCACGCCTACTAACTGATCACTGTCGAGTGGGCAACAGCATCACATCCCATTTTAGTGTCCCATTCTAGTCAAAGGCCAGCCTTCAGACTGTGAAGGTTCTCAGATAACAGCAGATTCATAAACAAAGAAGCACAGATAAGTAAGTGATCCTCTCCTTCCCACTGTATCCATTTCCCTTTAGCTGCAAAATAAACATACTTGGGAAGCAAGAAGAAGCAAGGAGTCCCTGCACTTATTGTAAGGGAAATCAGGACCCGCTGAAAAGTTCTGTGACAGATAAGGAGTGAAAGCCATGGCAAGTTAAAAGCGTCATGGTAAGGCAGAGGTGATGTTAGAAGCCGTTGGTACGATGAGTTCGGAGAGAGACTCGTAAGTCCCCACCACAAATCCAACAAAGCCTATGAAGCTGATCAAGACATCTTTGGCAATCCTGAGGGGATGCATGCCCTCGGAGGAGTAGGTGCAAATCTCCAGGAGGGGTGGGATGATGAGGGCTAGAGCGCTGCTGCTCACAGACCCCACCAGAGATATGACGATGTCCAGGCGTGGGATCAGGATGGCAAGCAGACCTGAAAAAGAGGGAAGGAAAAAATTAAAATGTTTTAACGGTCTGTAGTTAAAAGCGTCCATATGCAAATACCACAGATGGTTACTTACTTAAAATGAACAAGAAAGACACAGTTTTAAGCTCACAATATTCTCTGATATTTTTCCCCAAAAGAGGAAAAAGAAGAGGCTGTACTGAGACAGATCATAACTGTTACAGTGTATGTTCTGCATGCATAAAGCCCTCTGTCTGATCACTGACACCTTCAATTACACAGCATTTCAGGTAGCAAGTAATGAGGGAAAAAGAGATCTTTGTCTGAGAGTTTGGACATCTAATGAGAATTTGGAGATCTGTTGCCAACCAGTGTAGACAATACTGGAGTAAGATGGCAAGTGACCCAATTCAGTATCTAGCAGTTTCTTAGTGACTGACTGACTGGTTGGTTGCTTGTGCTTTCCTCTTGATGTTCTAACCAGTTTACTGCACAAAAATATCAAACATCTGCTTGTCCTGGCCTTTGCTATCTCGCACCTGGATTATTACAACACTCTACTGGCAGGTTTGCCTTCCTGCTCCCTTCTTCCTCTGGTTTTAATTCAGAACAATGCTGTACGAGTTGTTTTAAATCTTCCTAAATATTCATCTGCTTCTCTCCGTAGATCCCTTCACTGGCTACCAGTTTGGGCCAGGGCTGTTTCAAACTTTTGCTGCTGGTATTTAAGGCTTCGCATTCTAATCTCCCTCAGTACCTCACAGCTCAGTTTGTATGGTATGTTCCATCCAGGAATTTAAGATCTACAGGCAAAGGATTATTGTCTGCTCCACAAATGTGCACAGCTCTGTCAAAGCTGCAAGCCTTTCAAGATCTCACTCCACATTTGTGGAACCATCTTCCTTTGGACCTCCGGGTGGAGGAGGATCTCACCCGTTTTTGTAAATGGTTGAAGATCTTCCTCTTTGATTCACCATTTTAAGCCACAGAGTTGTGTTTAAGGTGCTGAGATGGGTAGTGACTGGTGGGGTGTTGGGAATTTCATTCCATGTATTGTTGTGGTGTTGTGTTTTATTGTCTTTGTCCCTGATTGTGTATGTCTATGTTCCCCACTTTGGCAAAAAGGGTGTTATAAATAAACATTATTGTTGTTGTTGTTAGTGTTAAAAGATAATAATAATTAACCATTTCCATACCAATACACAGAAAAAATATAGTAGTTATCACCTGGGGAAGGCCTACATGAACAGGTATCTTTTAAATGGGTATTTAAATCTGAGTAGACTCTTCACTTTCCTGACTAAACGGGCAGGGTGAGTGCCATTGCTAAGAAGCTTCACCTATGCAGTGTCAGTCACGCTACAGCATTATATCAGCTGCAGGATTTGATGGCTGAGTGGGCATGTGTTTAAAAGTTCTAAATTCTGTGTGTACGTTCTTTCTTAAGTTTCTGAGAAGTTTTTTGTTTTTGTTTTTTTAAATTCAGAGATTTCCTCGAGTAAAGACCTGAAAATCTGTATTCTACGCCCCACCTCACTGAGTAATCAAATTGGTACAGTTGTGGGAGAACAGATAGGCTGTTTGGGACTCTAAACTTTAGAAATGCATTCCTTACGTTGCAATCCCAAATACAGAGAAATGAGACAAAAAATCCATGGGATTAATCCTGATTCATACTATACGGCTAGCTGCTGCCAGAAAAAAAAGAAATCCTACGGAGCCATCCCACATGGTTCAGCCAAGCAAGCCAGTGCAAATTCTGTGACTGATAGCGCAGCTGTTCTAAAGTTAAATGTAGTCAAGCAAAACACATTATTGAGAATCTGCTCCATACATAGTTTTTAGTTTGGAATTCTGCAGAGTTCTGCTTTGACAAAAACTTCTTAGGCAATCCATCTGCTTTCATAAGGCAACAGCCATGTTTCAAATCAGTGTGTGCTAGATGGAAGCACTCATTTCTGTTCTTGGTCCTCTGCGACCAGCATGGCTTCCTCATGCTTCTATCAAGATACTGCTACTCAGCTACTTCCCCCATGAGAGAGTTTTACAAGACTCAAGATTCCCATGATGCAGCCTGAAATTACTCTGATTGTGCTTGAGCCACGTCATGACTCTCTGACTGGGGGAAGCAGCAGGTCTCCAGAGGCTTATATAAGAGCAGCCTGCCTGGGGCTCACAAAGAGAGACGTGCCTGAGAAAGATGTCACTGGTGTCTAATTGAGCCTTCTCCCGCTGCGGAACCTCTTAAGGATGATAGGATGGCTCTTTCCCCAGATGGAAACTAGCCCCCTGTGTCTGAGCCCCAATCAGCTGCTAACTCCGGTCCATCCCAGCTCAAGAGACTGGCCTTTCATCTGCCCAGAGACAGGATAACCCTTTGGTATTTGGGGTTCCCAGAAGGGCAACTTCACCCCACCCTTTTTTTGTTTGGAAAGGCAACTTGAGTGAACTGCCCTTAGGATCTTGAATTCTCAGGTATGTCATGGGTTTCTCAGGCTTCTGGGCATCAAAGTAGCAGAACAAGGAGAGCTCAATCTGCACAACCTCCCAAGGCAGGCAAAGCTCAAGAGTCATTAACACAAAAGTGTCAAGTACCTCTGTAAGCACTAATGTTGTGAAGCTGATAGTGGGAAATCCCAAGCTGAAAGTGATTTCCTGCCTTTAGGTATATAAATGTGGCCCCCTATAGCCAGGTTAGACTTATTAATTTAAAATTGTGGCATATGCTATAGCAGGATGATGGGTGGACTTCAGAAGCTCTGAGGATCCATAGTGCTCAGTCTGGATCTCACTATGGCTCACATTTTCTCCTGCCACTACTGCTCATAATGTAGCAGTGAGAATTATTTTCCCCTCCAACTTTCACTTTGGAGGAAAGAAAAAAGACTTCTGCACAGAAATAAAGCATATAGGGAGTGGGTGCCTTGTTTCAGAGGATTAGCATATCTTCCTACCTTCTGAAAGCATCAAAACATATACTTTTCTGCTGCACCACTGAATTTTGGGGCCAGACTTGGGAGGAGAAAGTGTAAAAACACCCAGCAATACAGGTGCAGACTGCACGTTGCTCGTTCAGATACCATAGGTTCAGACAAGTAGTATATTCATTTTGGTATGGATAGAATAAGAAGTTTTCTTTCCTCTTCCTGCTACAGTTTCACTCTTGGGAGATGGCAAGGAGCCCTGCATTATAAGCTGAAGCGATAACCCCCTCCCCATTTTTTTTAACAGCATGCAAAGTGGGAAGAAAACTGGTAAAGAAGTACTGAGGTAATTAGTTAAGAGGTATAGATTTGAGAAAAACTAGTTAGAAAATTACCCTTGCTTTTAATGGTAACAAGCTAAAATTGAATTCAACATGCTTGCATTAGAACTGATATGAAGTCAGAGATGCTCTTCTGGACTACATAAGAAAGTCAGGCCACAGAAGTTAAGCTGAAGTGCTTAACTTCTAATGTGAGAGAAACAGAGCATTTATGTGCCCAGAGACAGTTGGCAAGAGACAGTATGTCTGAAGAATTCAAAAGGACACCAGTAAAAGACTTGTTGCTATATTGGAGAGGTGATGGAGGAGAGGAGAGAGAAAGAGCACTGTGTGGTATAGTGGTTTGAGCATTAGACAAAGACTGTGGAGACCAGTATTCAAATCTCCGCTCACCCTCTGGCAAGTCACACTCTCTCAATTTGAGAGGATGGCAAAGGCAAACCCGCTGAGCAAATCTTGCCAAGAAAATGCCATGATATGTTCACCTTAGGGTCACTGTGAGTAGGAAATGACTTGAAGGCACACAACTGCAGCACACGCACACACGCATGCATGCGTGCGTGCGTGCACACACACTGTCTATGAAGAAATTTTTCCTGTCATCATACCACTCTGAAAACAACTGATCTCATTTGATTTTGAAAGCTACACAGGGTTGGGCCTTGTTAGTACATGAATGGGAAACCATTAGGGGTCTCTGGGAAGGGCTAGGAAAGGATTCTTCCTGAAACCATGGAGGGCTGTTAAAAAATCAGAAATACAAGAATGGGTGAGATGGACCAGAGGTTTGAAAATAACATATTCTGTTTTTCAATAATTCCATATATACTGTCCTGGCTTCCCTTGTGGATGTGTTCAGGTTATACACCCTCATACCTTCATGTGATTTAATTGGCAAAATATATTAATTGGCTTTAATATAAAATGTGCTGTGCTACAGCTGCATGGCTGGACAAGAGGAAAAGACTGGCCGAACATGTTCACTGCAAATTAAGCAAGAAAACAACTCTAGGCATAGCTAGGTCATAATCAGGAAATTACCCAGAAACTCCAGAGATAATAGGCTTGCAGCTACCCTTAATGACTCTGCCTTTTGCACAATAGCGACTGGGAGATTTCCACCAAATGGAAGAAGGAAGGAGACAGTTCATGGAGTCCAAAATTGTTTTGCCAACTGCTAAGGAAAACTCAGAGCTCAATGAGATGACACAACACCTGAGTACCTAAAACTTCAACTGGAGCAGCAGATCACTCTTGGCACTCGTGATTCTCTAGGGAAAGAAGGCAGGTTGGTCTGCACTTCAAAGGAATTCGACTGTAATAATACAGAAAAGGGGTCCTCCATTCCTTCCCATTCAAAGCAGTTGTGTCAACAACAAAACAGAGTACCACTTCTCCCATAACATTAGGTTTCATAATGTATTTATTATGTTTAGTAATTGTGCTTCTATTTTGGAACATAATGGAAACCTTACAAAGGACAGAATATATTCAGAATTGCTAATTACTGGTTGATCTGCTCCATAATCAGTGTGGATTCTACAACTCTAGAACAGGGGTGGAAAGTGTGCAGCCCTTCAGATGTTGGTGGATTACAAGTTCTAGCAGCCCTAGCCAGCATAGCTAATGATGAGGAATACTAGGAGCTGCAATCCAACATTGAGAAAGTCATACACTTCCAATGAGCCTCTCTGTAGTAAAGGAAACAAGTAGGATGGTACGCCCATTCTTTCCATGCCAGAAAAAGGAAGAAGCTCTTCCTTGCAATATAGGAGCCATAGGCAAGTTATAACTACTTCTTGTTCCCACTTATGTATACAGCACAAATGCAGACACGAAAGCAAATTTATCACCCAGCTGTTTCCAAAACTGGCAGCATGGCAGTGTTCCAAAATGATAACAGCAGCAGCAGCAACAGAGTGTGTGTGTGTGTCTGCCTGGGAACCTCAAGGTTCAAAACCAAAGAGATTAGTACAGGAAGCAGTCCAAGGATTCATCCATGCAAAATACCAGAATAGAAGAGTGAGCCTGTATATAGAGCAATAGGCAACAGAGAGAAATTTGTTGAGGAACACTACTCATTGATTTCACTGGATGTGAGCTGGACCAAAAGTGACAAGAGTATATAAAGCTGGGGTGGAAATGGGATGAGATTAATAAAAACAGCCATGCTGGATCACACCAAAGGCATATCAAATCCAAAATTCTCTTTACACAATAGTTAATCAATTTCCTCCAGGATGTGAGTGCAACTTTGCAACTTAGCAACTGACACATGGGAGCATACTTCCTCTGATACGGGAAGTGCTGTATGGCTATCCTGAAGATTCTAGCTTCCATAGTGGATGCATTTTAAAGCCAATCAAGTTGGCAATCATCACTACATCTTGTAGCAGTGAGTTCCAGTATTGAATTGTGCACTAGATAAAGGAATACTTCCTTTTATGTGCCCTGAATTATCCATTGTTTTGCTTCAGTGGACATCGCTGGTGTGATAATGGGGTTATCTAGGTAACAGAGCTTAAGGGAGATAGTTCTCCCTCAGGCATACAAAGAGTAAATGGATTGTTAGGGTTAGGTTACATTGATTGGAAGTCACATGAGATAGTTGCCCAATCAGGGGAGAGAAAAGAGAGAATCTTCTAGATGCTTTGATGAGAAGTGGGAAAAAAACCCTCAAGAAACCATGAGGAGGGTGAGGGATGCCAGTAAAGGCAGACAAGGCCACCTCCTGGCCCTCCCCAGAATACCATCTCAGAAATGACCAACTACTGTGAGTAGCTTAGAATGTGTCTAGTTAGCTGCATTAGAGCTTTGTTATTTTGGACAGTTTGGCTGATCTTGAGACTCTATCTGTGCTTATAACTACTTGTAACTATCAAGCATACCTGAGTGGGGGAAGCCCTTTCATGAGTATTGTTTTCTTGTTTACCTTGCATGTTTAAAATAAATACATTTCTGTAAGCCTCTGTTCCCTCTCCATTCCCATGCATTCCTCAGTGTACACGTGGATAGGATTCCTCTCACTCGGAAGGGGGAGGTGAGGGAAGGGAAAAGATCTTTGAACATAGAGATTGTGAATTTCCAAGCAACATCCCACTGCGTTGCTGTAGAGGAGGCCAGATCAATGGGTGGTGGCAGCGTGGAATTAAGAGAATTTGGGGGAAAATCCCTAGCTCCTAGTCAAGGCAGAAGACAACACGGAGAGGGAGGAGGGCCCCCTTTTTCCCCGACTCTCCTCAGCTGGTTCTTAGCATTCTTAGAAAAGGAAAAAAGAATCCTTCTATTGGCTTTCCCCATGTCATGCATATTTTTATAAGTCTCAATCATGTCTTCCCTTAACTTGTCTTTCCCCTCTAAGAATGTGTATTCCTTACAATCTGAATAAATTTCTCACTGCCTTATTTCAGATGTAGTCCTTTGACATAAAAATCTTGAAAATATAGCTGTATAACACTCCAGAAATACCTATTGTTTCTGTGTGTGCGTTTTTTTCAGCTTGGATTCTTAATTCATTATTCTGGCCATACTGTAGACTTAAGATTGTTTTTACTTCCCAAAATTGGGCCAAACAAACTTACTAAGATTACTGCATAGCACAAAACCATGATGCTTATGGGGTTGCTAGCAGAATAGAAGATGGAAAACAAAGTATGAGCAAACAGAAGTGTGTGCGAGTCATCTACAAACTGAGCCACTGAGGGCACTGTATCTTCCTTTTGTTGTATGGGATAAACTCCCCAACTTTGGTCTTAAGTCTCTATTAGAGACTTTGAACTCAACCAGACCTCCAGAGGCAGATGGAGACAAGCTGCATGGGTAGCCAACTACAACACATGTGGAGACAGAAACAGAAGCTCTCAGCCATATGTTGTGTCTTTCTCATTCCATGCTGGCCTATTTCTATGTTCCTTGATTTGGCTCTTACAAAAAAGAATGAGGGAGCATCTTAGGGCTGAGGGCACCAGATCCTGTGTGATCTTCCAAGATAAGCATGCTCAGCTCTGATTAGTAATGGATGGGAGACTGTCAGTGAATGCCAGGTGCTGTAGGCTATATTTCAGAGGAAGGAGCTGACCGCTTCTGGGGATTCCATGCCTAAGAAAAACCTATGAAGTTCATGGGCTGCCATAAGTCAACAGGCAACCTGAAGGCATACACACACATATCTTTGGGCTCCTCCAGATGCTGGAGGTTGTACCACTTGTAATTCTTGTTTTCTTTAAACACACACACACTCAAATTATATTTCTGTTGTCTTGGACGATTTTCTGACAATTTCCAGGATCAGCAGAAACATTTTAAGTGGATTTCTCTTTAATTCTGAAACATTTCAGGACAAAATAGTCTCTTTCTCTCTCTCTCTTTTAAAAAGAGTTACAGCATTATAGGGTACGTTTGTACTTTAACAACAAATCTAAAAAAAAAAAATTCAAAAATTCAGAGAAATTATTCCCTTCAAAGTGTAGGACCACTTCATAAGACAAAGGCCCTGGTTTTATTTTGTTTTTGAAAACAAAAATAAAAACCTTTGGAACAACCCTAATGCAGATCCAAGAAATTACCATGAGTAAGCCCTGCCCCCACCCCCAAAGGCCATACTGACACAGAACAAGTGGACTTGGAGGCAACAACAACCAGCAAAGTCCAATGAGCTATGCTGCAAGAACTCATGTTTCTTTTGACCAATTTAGAAGAGCTCATGACTAGAGGTGGGCTCCTACTGGTCCTATTCTACAATGATTGATAGAGACAGGGGAACAGAGAGAGGTTTGGCAGCTGAAATCTCTCCCTACAGACGAGAAGAATCTTCTTCTCTTCCCTCTCCTTTCAAAAAGTTGAATTGCAGTTCTGCTGGTATGTGAGCAGAAGCAGCGATCTGCTCATCACAGCCAAGTTTCTTTCCCAGAAAGATTCTCCAGAGCTGCTTAAAATTATTATTGTGCCATCCACAGTAATAGTTTTGGCACAAGGGGGTTGAACTGAGAAAAAGCACCACTGGGGGCGAAAACATTTTTAACAGCATCACCTACTGACAGGTAAGGCTTCCATGTCTCTGAGAGTCTTGTTGAGTAAAAAGTGATTACCTATGGTTGTGGGGGAAAAGAAACGAAACAGACTTAAGACCTTGTGAAACCTGCTTTTTAAAATTATGGCTCCCAGAATCTCCCAGCCAGAATTTGTTGAGTTGTGGTGTAAAAAAGTAAATTGGCCAAGTACTGATTTTCACTCCATAAATAACACTATTAGAGATGATGAGCAAGAGAAGAAGAGAAGTCTTACACAAAATATGCCTGCAACTCTTTTGTGGCATAATAAGATAGACAACCTAAAGTCAGAAGGAGATTTAACCAGCAGCTACTCACCTATTGCTAGAAAGCGATGGTGCTAAATAGGTTTCATGTACTGGATGGCACAGTTATGGCCACATACATATCCTGAATATGCCTACATAGTATATTTAACTGTTCTAAGTGGAACTCTGGTAGCCTACAAAAGTGCTCTTCAGTTGGCATTTCCATCTGAATCCTAAAGACCACCCAGGTATTGGTGACTGATTTTAGACAGAGTTGATACTGTAAACTTTCACAGTTTGGATAAGTTGATGAAAAATTATATATGAGCCAACAAATTCTCATGTGTGCAAAGCCACAAAGAACTACTGCAGTTAGAAAGCTTACACCCTTTGCAAACAATTGAAATGGTAGTGGGAACAAACATTAGTTAGCAATGGCAAAACTGCTGAATGAATGAGACTCAGTAATACTGGAAAAAGAAGAGGATGCATTTTGGGTTTTGTCCCCTGAGTTTAAATGGCAGAGCACCAAGAAACAGAGTATTTTTTTTAATGTGATGGCAGAAGCTCAGAAGATGAACTGTGCATATGAAAATGAGGCTTACTGAAAGGGGAAACTAAATTAATTCTGCCAGGCTTGCATTTTGCTAGCAGGAGGGCAGGGTAGAGAATGCTGATGCTCAGAGAAAAGTTAAGTCACAAAGACAGTGTGTTCTTTGACACCGGGCACTATTCAACAACATTTCACAGATCTATATGCATATGGCAGGTAGATTCTACCTATAGGAGAAGGAACTGAGTTCTGCCCCATCAGTCATTTTTGCATGCCCATTCCCTGCCCAAAGTTCTCCCACACAAGCCACATAACAGCCGTAAAGGCACACTGCTGATGCTGTATCTAAAACCAAAGGCTTGGAAGAGATCCTAGGATCACTTCCACAACACATACAAGATTCACACTTTAAATGGAAGGCTGAAAGAAAACCAAATCAACCACATTACTGCATTGAGTTCTCACTGACAAAATGCTGCATCTATGGCAGGGAAAAGGGAAGCCCTACACGAATGGGTTTGGTGCACAGTGCAGTACAGAATTAAAGAGAGGAATATCCACATAAGCATGTGCATTAAGGCATTTGCCTTTTCCAGTTTATCTTCCACCTTCTCATGGCAAGCAGAAGCCAAAGAAAAACAAAATTCTATCAAGAGACTAAAGTGTGCTGGCAACGCAGAACTTTTCAAAAACATATACCACTTCCACTGACCTTAGCACATGCCCATGACCCCAAATTCCCTTGGCCAAATACTCAGTATTCAGCATGAGAGCTGCCACATGGGATGGGGGAGACCTCTGCCACCTAATGCATCTGCGATGTGTGGCAGCACAGACAGCCTACAATGAAGCCAGCTTTTGTCACAGAGGAAAGTAGGGCATTTTGAAAAACACAATCACAATGAGCACAGAAGAAAGGAAATTGGTTTGTTGGCTGTTGTGTTTGTTAAAAGCCTGCTCTAGAGCGTGTCCCTCTGTGTTCTGAAGTACGGTTTTGCAAATTCTAAGCGGTTTGTATTTTTCAGTGAGAAGAACCATTTCCATAAGCCTGGGAGACAAGGGCAGGACAAAACAAAAGAAACTAGGAGATAGGTAAGCCACAACGCATCTTCAGCTTTTTGTTTGGAAAGTTCAGCTGTTTAGAGCAGAGGTGAATGTGGGGAAGTGGAGTGAAGCATCTGCATGACAGGAACCCAGACTGTGCTTGGTAGAAAAACATGACTTGTTCAGATGGAGCTGAACTCGCAAGAAATGATGAGGCAACAGGTACAACGCTGATCCAAAGTAACTACATCTCAGAGGTGGACTCTGGGTTTAGGAGAGTAATAAAAAATGGCGGCAGCCCTTTTCTAGCTGACCTAGAATGTGTCTAGTCAACCTGCAGCCTCCACTGTGGCAACTTTCCTACTTATTAATCCCATGCCCAAAAGCAAAGATGCCTTAAATCACAGGACTGATTGTTCTGAGAGAGGGGGTTACAGTCTCCCGGAGTCCTCACAGTAGTTGGTCTCTGGCACAGAAAATATTGCAATAGAACTCTGATTATACTGCACACATTTTAACTTTGTAAGCCACCTGTGTCCTAGTGCTGTGGAAAAGTTGGGAATCAAATCAATTCAAATAAGGCACCTTTGTGATTATTTGCCCACAATGGGAGATGTATTTCAGAGCCACCAATCTGGCACTCACCTCAAAGACCTACATGCTCTCAGGGCATCTTGCCCCTGCTAAGAGTCCTCCACCCCACAGGTTTAAGTACTACGGTAGGAGTTGACCCTTACAGAAGATACAGGGGGACAAATTCCATTACGTCACCCCCCCAATAAAAGAATCCATTGAGGTTCACACCTCTCCCACCACTGGACATCACCACAATTAATCAGTGGACTATAGAAATTGTGTTTCTGGTTCTGGGGGAAAACAAATCTCCTTAGAACAAGGTGAGAGAGCAGTGTGCACTTTGTTTTAAAGAAATATAGTTTGGAGCATAAAGTTCCCTTCTTTCTAGTGGCCTGATGCCCCCCAAACCCAAAATCAGGCCACTAGATGTCAATGATGATGAGAGGAGTGAAAGGGGCAAGGGACTGCATATGGCCCACGATGCAGCTCTGCCTCTGGCAATACTACTGGATGGTCCTGCCTTAATTAAGATTCCAGACACAGGATTCTTCCCTATGAAGGCTCTCTGGTCAGCTCCAGAAGCAGAAATAGAAAACTGGAAAGCACATGTCTGATCAGCAAAGAAGAAAGAGAATAAACTCCACATGCTTGTTGTTGGAATAGAATTTATTTTTAAAAAGCCCAAAGAATACATTCTATTCCATCAACAAGCACATGGAATTTATTTTCCTTCTCCTTCTCTGGTCAGCTCACCTCCTTTTGTTATTCTTCTTGCTCAGGTGTAGAACCCTCTTTCTCTTTATTTCATACACCTTTTCATTCCCTCATCTATCTTTTCAATGGGGAGGGGAATCATTTCTCAACCCATGGCAAGTTCCACCTCTGTTCTCACTTTCCTACAGAGCGCCATGTGAGTGTCCAGATAGATCTTTAGTTCTACACTAACTGGTCTTGTTGGAAGCCCAATCACTTTGGTGCACTCCCTGGAAGATAACATACACATATAACTTGAGAATGACCACTGACAAGTTATCCATGCATGCATGTATCTATCAAACCTACAACCAGGCTGAAAACAACATGGAACTAGATTTTTTGAGAATAGGGCCAGAAGGAACACAGATGGGACCTCAGAAAGAAAGCCTAGGAACCATCTGTGCCACTGAACTACCAAGAAAAGAGTTATGCACACTTAGGACTTACTTGTCAAGTAAAGAAGCATGGAATCCAGCTGCTACTTAAACTACTCCCCACACAGAAAGTAAACGAATATAGGCTAACATGAGAAGTGTTTGTTGCCAAGGTGGTGATTTCCACTGTGCCCTCGCCATCTCCACATCCCTCCTCTAAAGACATGACCCCGTCAGTGAGCACTCAGTTGGGCCACTAGAATGACAGTCTGTAAAAACTGCCGCATCAGGAGCCCCTCTATGACTCAGCCAATTGTCACATCTCACAGTAAACAGGATTTTAAAGCCCACTAAAAATATTAAATAAAAGAGGACAGACAGCAAAACCAAATTATCCAGCTGCTGCTCCTCAGCCCTCAGGGGACAGCGATTATGCTTGCCATAGATATTAATTCAAAAGGCTTTTGACTATACCTCTCTTTCCTTTCACTTAGCACTTCAAAAGCACAAAACTCCATCCCCTCTTTGGATGCCCGAGCAGTGACGCAGACTCACTCTGAGGCCGTGAGATCACTTTGATTAATATTCATGCAGCCCACTTAATTGCTTTTACCCTTGCTGAGAGCCCAGTTGCTTTAAACTCCCTTGCCTCTGGAGGAAAAAAACCTATCCAGGATATTTGTGCTAGAAAAGAATCTGTGTCCTTTCCCTCAGCATCTTTCTGACACATGATTAATCCTTCTCATCTGGGCGGGGTGGGGGATTCACTTGCTGCCGTCACACGTCAGCAGCTGCCAGAACCCATTCATGCTAACTCCTTGTTTTTTCCCAAGCACTTTGTTTTGGCCTTTGGTTCGCTTGCCCATCATCTTGAGCTGCTCTGTCAACTTTCCCAGTAGCTGGCAGATTAAGGCAAATAGCACGGTGATACCCTGTTTATGTTCTTGTTGTGTACATTCAAGTCATTTATGACTTATGGCAAACCTATTGAAAGATTTTCTGGTGCTGAGAGTGTGTGACACACCCAAAGTCACCCAGTAGGTTTCTATGGCTGAACAGAAACTGGAACTCTGGTCTCCAAGGTCACAGTCCAATGCCCAAACCACTACACCACGCTGATGGGGCTGTTAGCAACTAAGACATCATTTCCTAATCACATAAGGTGGAAGATGTTACACATGGCAGAAAGAGACATTCTGTTCCAATACTGTAACTGTACTCCAGCCAGAAAAGGCAAGTAGGATTTTTTTTTGCGGGGGGGGCACCAAACTTGGAGACAGTTACTCCACTTTGAGAGAGAGAGATTTACTGAGGAGGTAATTCTGTTTGGTTAGAAATGGGGTACAGAGAGAATCATGGAGGTGGAAGAGACCCCAGAGGTCATCCAGTCCAGCCCCCTGCTATGCAGAAACACACATCAAAGCACTCCCAACAGACGGCCATCCAGCCTCTGCTTAAAAACCTCCAAAGAAGGAGACTCCACCACATTCCAGGGCAGCATATTCCACTGCTGGACAGCTCCGACCATCAGGAAGTTCTTCCTGAGGTTCAGGTGGAATCTCTTTTCCTACAACTTGAATCCATTGCTCCTTGTCCTAGTCTCTGGAGCAGTGGAAAACAAGCCCGCTCCCTCCTCGACATGACATCTCTTCAAATATTTAAACATGGCTATCATGTCCCCTCTTAACCTTCTCTTCTGCAGACTAAACGTACTCAGCTTCCTAAGCCACTCCTCACAGTGCATGGCTTCCAGACCCTCTGGTCACCCTCCTCTAGACATGCTCCAGCTTGTCAATATCCTTCCTGAATTGAGGTGCCCAGAACCTCAATTCAAGAAGGATATTGACAAGCTGGAGCATGTCCAGAGGAGGGTGACCAAAATGGTGAAGGGTCTGGAAGCCATGCCCTATGAGGACCAGCTTAGGGAGCCAGTCCTTATAGGGCAGAAAATTTTTCTTAGGGAAAAAAATACAAAGCAACACAAACCTACAGAAAAGGATCCTTAGGAGTTCAGTTAAATGGAAGCACTCTTTTGATCTTCCCACTAATTCCACGTGAACAAACCCAGGACAAAATGTCAGAGCCTCCCACTGCTCAAAGTCTATGTCCATTTTATCATCTCCTAGGAACTAAGCTGATGGACACTTGACAGAACTCTTTAACTAGTGCAGATGTCTTTCCAGTATTTTCCTATTGCCTTCCTTTCTCAAGCTCTCCACAGTCACAAGGACTAGGAGCATTTTCTGAAAAGGACTGGTCTACTTTTCAAGTTGTCTGACTCTCCCTGATGGAACTCCCCCATTGGCAGAATGTATGTGTTTTGCTTTCAACAACAAACAGTTCATGTTTACAAGGACTGCGTAAGCATTTTTTATTTAACACATTTAAGTCTCCAGCAATGTCTGTTCTAAAAGCAATTCTGTAAAGACATCTCTCCTTCATATATTTTTCAGCTGGTTGCATTCGTTCCTCTCTACTTTTTTATTTCTGGAGTGACAATCTCACATCCTTTCGCCTCCGTAACTGAACTACACAGCAGATCCAGGTAACAAAAGAAAAAGAATTAAAAGAACAAGGCAAGCTGATAGTTGTGCCATGTAAATGTAATGGACAGGGGAGACTGACAACAGCACATGTATTCAAGATACTTAATGAGAAGCAAAGTTATGCACTTGTCTACTTGCAGTGCAGGCACATGGAAGTACTTTTAGGGCTGCCCTTCTGTTCTTACCTGTCCTTGTTGTGCCACAAAAGGAGATGGCTCTAGCACAGGACATAACTCCACATCCATTTCACAATACTGAAACTAGTCTTGTGTTTCCTGCCAGGTTAGATGTTGTCCAACCTCAGTCTAGGAACTCTGTTACACGTTTAAGGTTCAATCTTTGGAAAGATTATATGAAAATGTGACCTAACAATTCCCTAAATACTTTGATGTCAGTGGAAAAACCAGAGTAGGACAAATAGCCATCTATTTTATCTATCTAGTAATGATGAACACTGTATCACTTACTTTATTAGATCAAGAGAGAAGTAACCTA